>OMLC01098512.1:0-19838 GCA_900302585.1 Regalecus glesne
TGGTAAATTAAACATTGCAATGATACAATGAAAATGTGGAGGACAGAAATGTATCACCATTTAATAAACATTCACAAACATAGTTTTGAAAATTACACAATTTGCTGTGTTTATGAAACTAGGATCACAATTACGAACAAAAATCAAGTTCTTCGAAGACCAGTATCATGTTAAGTCTATTTTTAAAATGTAATAAATATACCAAGCTTTGCTTTTTTAGATTTTTTTTAACCTCTGTTCTGTTTTCTGGTTCAGTGAGAGAAACCTAGCCTGTTTTGGGCTTGAACTAGTGCATTGAAGTCAGGTTGAATATCTGAGGTGGATTTGTGAAAGACAGCACACAGGTGATCATCACCGAGAGAGGATCTGCATCTGTAATGTTTAATTTCATCACTGAGAATCTTTGTTCACATGTTTAGATGGATCCAAAGAGAACCAATATCTTCTAAGCATACCTTCTTTTGTGTTGAAAGATTTCCTCTTTGAGAGAAGGATGAAAACCCAGCAGTGGTACTGACTTAAAGTGCTCTGCCAGTAGATTATCAGACTGCAGATCAATGAGTTCAAGCTGGACATCACTGGGTGCATTATCCACAGTGCATGTTAAGGGAGAAGAAATCATGTGCATTTCTCTCTCAACTGTTTTGAATTCTTCAAATCAACTTGAAAACTCACCATGCAGTACCCCTAGCATGGAGGAGTACCTGCAGTGGTGATCAGCTGATGGTGTGACTTCTTTCAGTGTTGGCATGTGAGTAAGAATGTTGCTCTCCAATGGGCTTGAAAGAAACTTCAACTTTCTCATCAAAGCCATCACCAAGCTGTACATTTCATGTGCAAAGAGGCCCTTGCCTTGCAGCTTGGTATTTAGTTCATTCATTAGTGCAGTCACATCAACAGCAAAAGCCAGATCTGCCATCCAGTCTGTATCTGAGAGCTCTGGGATGTCCTTGCCTTTCTTCTCACAAAACTCTTGAAGCTCTGCTCTCAGGTCCCATACTCTTTTAAGCCCCTTGCCCAGGCTGAGCCATCTGACAGCTGTGTGGTAGCCTGTCACTATGTTCACTTTCATGGTCCTCCAAAAGTGCTACAAACTGTCTGTGATTCAGCGTTCTTGGCCTGATGAAATTAACTATCTTAGTTACAACATCAATAACGGCTGATTTTTAGCACTGACACAACATCTCCTGATGAATGATCCAATGGAAAAATATCAATTTCTGTTGTGGGTTGATCTCAGTCACTTAAATATTACATCCTCTTCAAAAGTCCAACATTTTCCCTGTCAAATTTGGACATCGATCAGTTGCAACACCTGCCAATTTGTCCCATTTTATTACCAGCTTGTCCATGCATGCATTTACATCTGTGAACAATTCACTCCCCATCATAGTATCTTTCGTTGACTGCATAGCTGCCAGCTCCTCCGTCATCTCAAAGTCTTTCATTATCCCATGTACAGAGATGAGTAACTGGGCTGTATCGCGGACATCACAGCTCCCATCCAGCGCCAAGGAGAGAGGAAAAAAAAAGATCCTCTATGTTTTGCAGCCGAAGCTCCAAATTTCCCGCAATGTCCTCAACCTATCATTACGGTTTGCCTGGAGAGCAACACATGTAACCAGCTCATCTTTTTTCTCAGGGCATATTTGCGCTGTAAAGTCCATCAAGCATTCTTTGACAAACTCCCCATCAGAGAAACTAAGCACACAGCTTTACCTTTGACTTCAGTAAATAAATGCTTAGAAGTCCATGCATTGTTAACACTCAACGTTCTGCATCAATCTATCTTTTATTTAAACGTTAGATAACATATTTAAGGAGTAATAGCTAGCTTCTTGAAAGCTGGCCAACACATTTGAGTGAAGGTGCATATGTGCAAGGACTAACATAAATTTAAAAACAAATCTTGCCTTCAAAATAAAAGCAGTCCAGTTGTATTGCGTGCATATCTTAAAGTGTAATAGGCGTAGTAATTGCAACTATTTGCATTTGACTTGTAATTTACCAATGACCTCAAGCGTGCTGGTTAGAGATAACCGAAGGGCCGTATGTGGCCCGGACGCTGTACAATACCCAGATCTGGCATATGGGGATACAAATTCAATCAGAATATGAAGATATACACAAACGGTTCATGGTGTGTAAGTGATTCTCCATTAGACATGCCACTATAAGCCATTATTCATATTACTATTTAAATGGAACCTGAGACTTTATTTGCTTTTATTTATTTATTTTATTTTAGCTTCATGTTTTTGGAATGAAGTCTTCCTGCCTAAGAATTTCACATGGTTGTACTTGTACAGCTGGAGTGACAGTAAATGTCTCGAATCATTGAGAGGGGCATCCCATATCAATTTAGAAAATCATAGGCAAACTATCGTATTTGGTACCAGTGGCTCTGTAATGGTCAATAAACAAACATGTATAATTCTTCCCCATTACTACCACCTTGGTGCAATGTTATTCACAATTAAATCTATGACAAGATGAGTAGATTGAGAACTATATAATTTTTGCTTTTTTTATACTTAAAATGCTACTGAGACACAGTCTGCTGAGTATGTACTTGAGAAACAACAATGTTTTGTCGCTTAACAGTTTTGGTTAAATGCTGGATTTTTTAATCTTGTTAGTTAATTTTTGGTTGGAGTGTCTTAGTTGATGTTGCGTTGGAGTCTTATGATGGCACTAGGATTGTTATCTAGCTTCTAGTGTTGCTCCAGTATCTTTTGTACCTTGACCCTATGCACTTGTACATCGCTCTGGTTAAGAGCATCTGCCTGTAATGTATATAAGGACCTGATGCAGGATTTAGGAATTCGATCATGGTTGAAATGGGGCTATATTAGCTCAGTGGTGGAGTGTGTGCTTCAGAAACTGACAACTCAGAGGCTGTGGGTTCAAACTCACTGCCAGGCATCAGGAAGGCCTCCTGCCTTAGTCCCCCAAGCACCGTCTAAGTCTATGTCCACCTCTTCAATGAGGGGACTAATCATGACATGTAAAACTGACCTCTCTTATCACGGTGGAGAAATATTAGCCTACTTTTTAAGACATGCCTGTTTTACTCCATAAAGGAGAGATAGGAGGGCTGGAGAGTGAACATGTGAATGAGAGGTGAACATAATTTGAAGAGAAAATTCTGTCTGGAGGTTTGTGTTAAGAATGGGAATATCCAGAACTGGGGTTCCAGCCTTAATGATAAAATGATGAGGACTATTTGTCTAAAAGTGGCACATTATAATTTGAGTGATGAGATCAGCCTGGCAATCAAAAGCTGAATGAAAATGAGTTTATTAATAACAGTCATAATCTCCTGACACAATATGCCATATTCACTTTTTTCATTTTGTCAATTTCTTATTTATCAGTGGAAGATTGACTAAATACGGCTGCTGTTTTTAGTTTTTGTAGTATTAGTATTTGTAGTCCCACATATTCACACTCGAGAGCTGTCTGGTACTTTCACAATGATCAAAATTGTCCACTGACCACATCTACTGAGCATGATACCATGCTCAAGGGTACCACAATCGTATTAATAAGACATCTGGGCTACTGCTCCCCTAAGTTATCCAGCATTTAGGTATTTTAATTATGGTTATTTGCTCGACTAATAAAGATTAATATAAAATTATTCATTTAAAATAGTTGTGTGTGTGTGTGTGCGCGGGCACGTGTTTCCCCTCAAAATTAGGGGGGAAAGGAATATGCAGCCTTGACTTTGGAGTGATTTCAATAAATGTTGGTCAATGAAAGACAGTGCTTCTCCTATTGGATAGCAAAGTGAGTCTGAGGTAGTCTTTGCAGTCATTATTGGCTTAGTAGTGATTATGTTGGCCATATAAAGAAAATCCCTTAATGTTTACATGGCAGAATATTAAGTGTCTCTGCATAACCAAGAACATGAAAAACTTAAATTTTGATGGAAATTTTAAGATGAAACTGTTGGCTAGATGAGGAGGCAGAACCTATTTGGACCAGAGTGCTGCTAGTGCATAATTGATGGTGATGACTTCTGGGTTTGCTAATGAGAGTTTGATGGCTCTGATGCTTGCTGTGGAGATTCCCCATGTGAGTCAGAGCGCGGATTAGATCGAGCAGAATAACCTTCAAATAAGTTGGACATCTGTGTAGCTCAATGGAGAGAGTGCAGCATTAACATGGATGAGGTTAAAGGTTTCATTTGCTATGTTCCTCAATGGTTAAATTCCTACAGATGATAAGAATTTTATTCATTGCTCACTATGAGGTAGTATACAAAACATAATGCAGACACTTAGTGCAGAGGTAAAGCGGAGCAAAAGTGTATGCCATGAAAAAGTGTACAAGGTAGCTATTCACTGTGTTTCTAGCCAACAAAGACGTATTTAGGGTATTTGAGGAACAATGCCACACATTTCTCCTGAAGCCATCAGTTGCAGAACACATTGTTTATGATACACTTAAGTTCATTCCAAAAGAAGGCCCTGGCAATTGCCATTCAGACCAGACAATGATGAAAAAACTGGCAATAAAGAATAAATTGGGTGCATTAATTTAATGATTACCATATCAGTCCCACGAGGGGAAATTTGGATTTCTCTGCATTTTTTAACCCAATCTATTGTTTAGGAGCACTGAGCTGCCAACACATGGCGCTCGGGGAGCAGTTAGGGGTTAGGTGTCTTGCTCAAATACACCTCGACAGTACTGTCGAGGTGTATGCAGGACTGGGGATCGATCCTTCAACCTTCCGATTTCCAGACGATCGCTCTACCCACTGAGCTATGCCGCCCTGCATAAAACGGTGTCTGGCTATGTAAAAGGGAAATTCTGCTTGGTCAAAGATCCACAACAAGGATTGATTAACATGTCTGCAAGAAAAAAGAAAAAAAGGTTGAGGACCACTGTCCCAGACAATTTTTCTCTCCTGAACGCCAAACATCTCTGTCCAGCACCAAATGCGTTTGTGCAGTATGATCTCTTTCTTTTGTACAAATACCTACAACCTTTTTGCAGAATTTCAGGGCTCAAGAAAGCAGTGTCTTTAACTACCAGCTGTCACAGCCAGGTGAAAAATGGAAATTGCATTCACGATCCTAGCAGCTCAGTAGAAGATATACCACAGAGTCAATGGAATGTGCCCAGAGAGTGTGGATAACCTGTTGAAGGCAACAATCATCCTCCACAACTTCCTCGGAATGATCTGTTGCAGCTCCACCATTTCAGTACCCTTATCCAGAACCTAATAGGCCTACATCTGCCTATCGGAACATTCCCAGCATTGGAAGCAATAACACAGCTGCAATCGCACTCTCTGTTGGAGGAAAATGTGGAACATAATTTTCCCCTGCTCTGGTTAAGTGCCATGGTAGCACAACCTTTTAGAGCATGTTGTTTCAAAGTTTGAGGTTTTTTTAGTACATCACTGTTGTACTAGATTGTAAGTTATCTATTTGTGAGCTCCCTATTACCCAGACAGTCTTGCCGTTGCTACTGATCTCCCTCCTCAACAAGGAGATTCTATCCTCCTGGCTGCAGCTGATTGGATGCCACGATATCACTGAGCTGTAGGCATGGAGACCAATACATCCAGTTTTAGACCAACACATTTATACTGGTTAGAGATGGTTAAGTTTAGATGTGAATTTGTTCAGGTTAAGATTGGAGTAAGGATCTGGGCCTGTTGTAATTAGTCCACTTCAGGGCTAATTTCAGTTCTGTACAAATCTACTGGTCTACAATGATGGTAGTTCTCTATGTCTGCAGTTTGATATAGCTCATAGGATGTATCTTGTTTGTCACAACATTCTGAATTTCATGAGAGGTATAGGAGGTCATCCATTCCTGAGATGCTGGATGCAGTGCATTTAGCACCAACAGTAGCACCACGTTCATTTTCTTAAAATTGTTCATGTTTGATCTTAATTCACAGCAGTTACTTCTGAATGTTTTTTACTTATCACGTATGTATTTTTGACTCACTCCCTATAAAAATTAGCTTTTCTCATAAATGTAGAGCTGTACCTACATTATTACCCGATTATCTATTTATTATCTGACGTTTCTTCCTTTTTTTCTCCTTGTCAAAGTTTTTTTTTAAAGGACTGAGGCAAATTGTTAATTTGTGATAATGGGCTACACAAATAAAATGGACTTGAGTTGACCTAAAGGACTCCATCCAGGGTCTCCAAGAAGGCTGAATACTCTGAATTACTGTTCGGTGTATAAGGACAGACAACAGTCAGTTTTCTTCCCCATAACCCCAAGTCATAGGGAGGTGACCTTTTCATCCACATGGGTAAACGCCAATATAGTGGCACTCAGCCGAGTATTTTTAAGTATCGCCACATCTGCCCGGCGTCTCTTGACCTTAAGCAACTCCAGAAAAGAATACCGTCTAACACCTAGGAATTGGGTTCCAAAGCCGATGCTGTGTGTAGAGGTGAGCCCCACCAGTTTTATCTGGTAGCGTTCCACTTCCTGCACAAGCTCCGGCTCCTTACCATTCAAGGGACCAGCAACACCACCACGCCACAAATGAGGCAATTATTGGGGTGGCATAGCTCAGTGGGTAGAGCGGTTGTCTGGCAATTGAAAGGTTGCAGGTTTGATCCTTGATCCTGCAGAAAGTATGTCAAGGTGTCCTTGAGCAAGACACTGAACCCCAAACTGCTCCCTGAGCACAACACCACATGGTGGCAGCTCACTGCTCCTATATAATAGGATGGGTCAAATTGCAAATTTTCCCTTGTGGGGCTGATAAGGGAACTATTATTATTATTATTATTATTATTATCCATCCATCATCAACCGCTTATCCGGTGTCGGGTCGCGGATGTTATTATTATTGTTATTTTTGTTGTTATTACATTTCTCAAAGCTAGATAGAAACCCCACCCATAACCATAAATAAGGATAAGCCTCCTCTGCACACCCTTTGACTGGTGGTTGCATGTCAAGCTGGACAAGCACCTGAAGTTTCAATAACACGTCATAGCAACATCACTCCTGCCAGACCAGATACTCACCTTGCATGTGAAAAAATAACTGATCATGCTGGAACTCACAGTGCCCTTGGAAGAGTATATTGAAGAAGCCAATGAGAGGAAGCATGCAAAGTACAAGAAACTGGTGGATACATGCCATCACCGAGGATGAATCTGCACTATGAGGCCACAGAGGTGGGTTGCAGAGAATTTGAAGGACGCTCACTCTGCAGTCCTCATCTAATTGGGCATTATTGGGGTGGCAAAGAGGAGGGCCATTCAGTGCATGAGTAAAGCTGTAAAGAAAGCCATCAGGTGGCTTTTTAATAGAGAGGGCTGATCTGTGGGCGGTTGTTGCTGGGATGTGAGTCAGGGACTGATCAACCTCACCTGGGTCACCTAGGCAAGGGTGTCTGATGTTGAAATACTCAAATCATCTAATGACCCCAGGTCACATCACTGATGATGTGTCCTTAACACATCCAGATGCTTTATCTTGCACATTGGGATTGTTGCTAAGGTAACATTTTCTGGTCACCGACCATTTACAGCGATGCTTGTGATATGTATATAGCCTCTGTCATTCGGTCTAAAAATAAATGAATAAATAATTCCCTTGTCAGTCCCACAAGGGGAAATTTGGATTTCTCTGCATTTTCGACCCAACCTATTGTATAGGAGCAGTGAGCTGCCACCTATGGCACCTGGGGTGCAGTTTGGGGTCAAATGTCTTGCTCAAGGACACTTCGACATGCTATATGCAGGACTGGGGATCGATCCTGCTACCTTCCAATTGCCAGACAACCGCTCTATCCACTGAGCTATGCTGCTTACCTGGCATAGCTAACCTACACAAAGAGCTAAGTTAACTTAGATTTTGGATTTAGCTAATTTCATAAAGTACATGTGTATTCACAATCATGATAGCCTTATCTGACTGCCAACATGCTGCCATGCATTATATTTCTTGTTGAGATCATGGTATGTTTTAAATTTTGTGCTTTAGAGTTCAAGGAAGTCTGAAACGCACCATATGTGATTTTATTCCATCACTCCCTATCCCCGCTAGTCGCACGAGTGGCTTCTGGTTATGTCACGTGCAGCAATTATCTCAGTGGTTGCCTTTTGAAAGGTAAGTGGGAAGCGAGGTCAAAGTGGAAATAATTTGATCTTTTGAATGCAACAATTTGTGAGAAGGGTCTGTCTTCAAACTGCAAGAGAGGGGCAGCATATTTTGTGCCATAGCTCATAGCAGGGCTCTCATCACTTGTCCTAATCGGAACCGCTCGAATTTAATCTGTGTGCATGGGGGGGTTGTTGTACCGGGGGGTATTTATTGAACTGGTCAGTCGGAGTTTCTTGTACTGGTGGGGACATGTTGAACTTTGAGGCCAGGTGTTGCTCCTTTCATGCATTCCATAGACTGATACTGTTGTTCTCTGAGGCAATTTACAGTACTGCATCGTGCTGAGGACAGTCTGTCCACTTACCACTTCATACAGCTTATCATCTGTAGAGATTTTTAAATTGTAACACCAGCACTGGCTTTGGTTAAGATTTCAGTTCCCTTTGTTTTAGTTCTTACTGGACCCCTTACAACAGTTGTTCCCAAAAGTCTGAAATGTACTGCAAATTTGGTGGAAGTCTGGGCTAGGGGTATGTTATTTTGTGACCCATTGGTATGACAAAATTGATCAATAATCAGGATTAAAGACCGACCACATGAAATGATTTCCCCCCCTCCGTTTTACCCCTTTTATCTGCACCCAAGTACTAATTTCTCTACAATTATCTACAAAATTCACAGAAAAGCCTTGCCATTTTATCTACATCTAACTAATCTCTTGTTTGCTCTTCCTGGAAGAGGCATCAAATTCATAGTCGGAACACTGCAGATGTATGCAGGTGCAAGTCAATTTTATTTGTATAGCCCATTAGCACAAATTATATATTTGCCTCAGTGGGCTTTACACTAACACAACAATGAGAAAAATGTCTAACACTAATTCCATTTGAATTCTTCCATATGTCCCCCACCTTTATTGAAATCTAAATGGACTTGTCTATACCCTGCAATATTAGGGTTGCATTTTCTGCTATTTGCATTCAAAATATCCCAAGTAAATACATTTATATATTAAATTACAAAGTCATGTAAACCACAAAGATAAAAAAATGAACTCGGGATAATAAAAGTGAATTGAAACGTATCCCATTAAAATAAATAGTCCTGTAATCAATGTTAAAAACTTCAGAAATGTTTACGACCGAATGGATTCGTTCTCCCATACGTCTCTAATAGTTGACCCCTAACCCAAGCCAAATGGTTGTCACTGGTAACTAGAGAAAACCTCGTCCAAAAACTAACCTTAGCTAACTAGCTGCTGGATAATTTCCATGTGTAAATGGTAAAATCTATTGAGGGAAGAAATGGATGAGTGGCTTAAGCGTGTTGTTCCTCTTGGCAGCGGGAATAAAAATGGCCACACCGGCTGTTACACACCAGTAACACACCAGTGTGTGCATTCACAAAGAATGTTCAATTCTGGCAGAGAAAATGTGCAAATGGAGTTTTAAGTTGTTTCCCTCGGCTTGATACTTGCACATCTGGTAGTGACTTTGACAGAACACAAATAACACACGCTGTAACCAGCCATTTAGTAAAGTTAAGCACTGAACTCAGCAGGTAGTAGCCCAATATTAAAAATAAATCATCTAGGCTTGACTGGGTGGGCAATCGGTTTGTGCCTGGTATTAGTATCAGCGACTTACCTGCCGAGCTGAATGAAAAAGAACCTTTTGAGGTAGCCACAGACCACGGTCTCAAATTATGAATTTTAGATTCCCCACACACAGTTTCTGGTACATAGCAGAGGAATAATTTCCTGAATTGGCCAAATACATGCTGAATGAACTGCTCCCATTTGCATCAATGTATTTTTGTGATGTGTCCTTTTCAGCAATGACCCAAATAAACAAGTACAGGAACAAAATGTCTTTAGAGAAAAGCCCCATCACCGCTATTGCCATATAGGCCCCCCAGAATGCTGAAGCTCGTAAGTGAGAGACAAGGTCAGTTTCACATTGACAGTAAGAGCCATTTCTTTTTGATTGTTTTGATTTTTAATTTTGGGTTATTATTTTACATTATTCAAGAACACCTTTTTTTTATAGTATACAGTTTTCTCACAGTTTTCCCCTAAAATTGAATTGAATTTATATGATGAATGTCATACCCATGAGGTGATACTTCAGGTTGAAGAAAATGTGACTAGTGGTATAGTACTCCGAAAAGGTTTGGAATCTCTGTGTCAGTGTATTTTCTTAATTGTGATTGCAGTGCATTGGCATTGTTACCAGTTTTCCCTTTTGGCTCAGTTCATGTGGGTTTAAGAGGTCTTGTTTTCATTCATTGAATTGAAAACAATAAAAAAGTGTGAAAATAATTACACAATAAGTGTGAGCATTTTTCCTTGCTTCTCTTGGACTAAATTTCTAAATTGCATGGTTGTGGTCAACACAAACAAGAAATCTTGCCAGACAAGACAATCTGTCATTTCATGTGGCTTGCCTTCATGCTATTGTTGCATTTTTCACTACAAATGAGACACTGGTTAGGGATCGGTCTTGTCCAAAGTCAAGTTACCCTTGAGCCTAACTTCCAATAAAATGTCAGCCCCTTTATATTTATATATGATGAATTTGTTTAATATGCTTTATAAATCTATTTTTTTAAATCCTCAGACCAGGTCTCCCACACTGCTGTGATCTCAGGAGCCTAAGTTATGATTATTTGCACCCCTGTATGGGAACCACTGATTTAGACAACACTTCAACTATTTTATTCAAGAATGACAGATTTCTGACACCCCTTACTTCTTTTCATCCTTCTGTCTCTTTATGCTCTATCTGTAGGAGGTGTAGGTGGGAATCATAAACATCTCAGGTTTCAGGAATACAAGTCAATGTAATGTTCGTTCTCTGTCAAAATGATATGAAGTCCCTTTAAAAAAGAATAAAAACAATCTACTAAAATCAATTCATATAAGGCATCTTTCAACCAGAGAAAAATAGTTTTTTTATTTTTTTATTTCCTGCAGCTCTAGTAAGTATTATTTTTGATGATAAACAAGTTGGCAGTAGGACAGTGAACAACTCAGGCAGTCGGGCTTATACAAATTAATTTACATCAAATTATTTACTCGCATAAAGTTGATTCCGTTCATCTGGACGCATTTGTTGGGGGAGAAATGTTTCATCACACATCTGACTTCTTCAGTCTTCAGTCTCAACTGACTGCAGGTTTCCTCACCCTTATAAAGGAAGAAAATTGATTTCATAAACATATTGCCAGAACCATTAACTCGAGTTACAATGGCCATGTATGCTAGTTGGAGAACTGGGGAATAGTTGCAATCACAGCATTGTGATATGGTGACAAGGCCCCCTTCCCTTTGTTCAGTGATGGTCATTCCTTTTACATGTAGATGGCCTCATTGACTCCCTGTTCAAACCAACATTCTTCCATATCAAGGATATGCACATCCCCACCCTTGAGAGAGTGGCCACTGGTCTGTAGATGGGTGCAGACTGGAGTCCTGGCCTAGCGGACGTGCTCGCTCTTCTCTGTTGTCATCCTCTTGGCTAGCATCTGTTTGGTCTCCCCATGTACAAGTCATAGCACAGGATGACATGCAAGAGTGGAGGGATGGCTCGGGATGACATAGCAAAGCAGTATTGAATGGTAGTCTTTAGGATGTCTTTGCCGATGAAGACGAGGAAGAGAGTGAAGGCAGAGCCAGGGATCAATCAAATGGTGGAAGTTGAAGAAGGAAGGCGGAGTGGAGGAGTTAAGACAGACACTGGATGGTAATGAAAAGTTCCTGGATGGCTGGGAGTCGGGCGGTGCAGGTTTCTATCCCGCCGTGTAGATCAGTAAATATGTGACATTCATTGTAAAGGACTTTGCGTGTTTGTTAGACTAGAAAAGCTCAATATAAGAACAAGTCAATTTATCATTTACATACATGGAATTTGACTTCTGTTTCGTGGTTCTCACTGGTACTTCACATAGAATAACAGCACAACGATCTTTAGACATAAAAAGGATTGACTATATATAGGCACAAATTAGAGGTAATAAAATACCATGAAGCAGAGAATGTATCATAGATATTGAAATAAATGCTAGCAGGCTACTAGGATACATACAATGTACAATATATAAAGGAAATATTGTTGGAATTTGACAACATTAAGCATTCATTTGAATGAGAGCCCGTAGAAATATATAAAAAAAAATATCTGGTTGTTTTGGCTTACAGTGTTCTAGCACCTACTAGAGGGGAGGAGTTGCAACATGTTTTGAGCAGGATGTGATGGGTCTGCAGTGATGCTGTTGGTCTATTTCTTCCCTTTAGAGATGTACAAGTCTTGAATGGAGGGTAGGTTGGCGCCAATTACTTTTTCTGCATGGCTAGCTGTCTAAAAGTGTGTCCTTGTCCTGTTTGGTCTCTGATCCAAACCAGAGAGTGATGGGTATGTAGAGGACGGACTGGATTATTGCAGTGTGGCATTGAATTAGCAGTTCCCGAGGTAGGTTGAACTTACTGAGCTAATGGGGAAAATATATTCTCTAGGTGGCTTTTGTCATGATTGCCTATGTTGAGTGTCCACCTTGGATCCAGGGAGATCAAGGAGCCTTAGAAGGTTTTCACTCTAGACACCAAGCTGACGAGTATAATGAGGGGAGCAGTGTTACATTACATTACAGGCATTTAGCAGATGCTTTTATCCAGAGCGATGTACAAGTGCATAGGGTCAAGTTATGTTGGAGGGTTCCTCCTGAAGTCCATTGTCATCTGCATAGTTTTGAGTATGTTCAGCTCCAGATTGCTGTGACTGCATGAGACGGCCAGCTGTTTAACCTCCCATCTTCAGCAGGTTCAACACCATCCCGGATAAGGCTGATGATGGTTGTGTCATCTGGAATCTTGAGGAGTTTAACAGATGTGTCTCCTGTGGTGTAGCCATTTGTGTAGAGGGAGAAGTACAGAAGTGCTCCATTGTGCAGGGACCTTTATCATCAATGATGATGATGATGATGAATGACACCTGTCCTCTTCCTCATCACTGTTCATTCTTCATGATTCCTCCCCTGTCACTGTCTGTCCATCTTATATATGTGGACATGAGTTTCAAACATGTGAAGTATCCTACCTAGTAATCACATTACATTAAGAACCTAAACTTTTGTCTAGTATGAGTAGGCTATTTGTCAGACTATGGGAAACGATGTAAACGGGCCCACCCCGAGCCTATCACTTCCTATATCCCTATACACTGCTGTGGTTTCAGGGTACACTGCTGGTACTCAAATATGTACACATAAACACAAAGTGATTTAATGCACAGCCAGGCATATACAAGACAACAAATGATCATGCATCCCTAGGCAACATTTTACATTTACTACATGTGCTTCATGTATTAACTAATTTATTCGTGTACTCCCACCATCAATGTATTCACACAACTGGCCTTTCACAGACTTGGACAAATTACACACAGAGGTCTGTCATCGCTGTATGTGTACAGACGCACACATGCACACACAGCTCTGTGGCCCCCCATGTTCCTGTTGAAGGTCTTCTCATGGTGAACTACACACACTCCTACTGCTACACAGCAGCACCTAGCCGCACAATCACACTTTAATATCTGTTCTTTGTTGTTCCCTTGCCCTCTGTTCCACGGCATTCCTCACCCCCTCCCTGTCTTTAATCTGCTTTTTTTCTTTTTATGTCACTGTTATTTTTTCAGTTATTCCATCTTCACCGAGGGCCTTTTGACATTAAAGGCCTTTGTATGCAGGATTAGTTTCTCGTAACTATAGTTCTCGACCGGTTTGGTGTATTATCAGGTTGTCGCATTGAGATTTTTTTAATGTCTTGGATTTGTAAATGTGCACAAAAGTAAATTGTATTTGTGTTAACCCTAAAAATATTATTTTAGGTATTTATTTATCTTTAAATGAAATATCCGTAACAGACAAGGAACACAACAAATTCACAACTTGCCATCTATCTGCCTGTATTGTTTACAGTACAGCAGTTTTTCTACCATCACTGGCAGCTAAGGCCCTGTCACTCCTCGCTAAATGCTCATGCTAACAGACAGGGTCAACTGGAGAAAACATGCCAGAGGTGTGCACACCTGATCCCCTGATTGTCCAGTAAATCCTGAAAACGCAATCCTCAAAAATCTGTTTTAGTGCCTTGGTTCGTTCATACTCTCTGTCTCTTGGTACTTCTCAGACTAGGATGTTACCACCCCTCAGCAAAGTGTTCTTCCAGCCCTGGCAGGATCAAATAACTTTGTTATGCCATCAGGCATGGAGAGGCATATAGCCAGCAGCTTTGCTGTACCCTGCAAGTACAGCGTGATTGTAGCTATATTCCGATAACCGGTGACACCCCCCATTCAGCCTTATAAATGTTTCAGTGATGTCATTCTGATGTTAGGCCTATAGAAGCTCCTGTAGGGGCGTGGTTGACACTGCTTTTGGCCTGCATATGTACATGTGTGTGCGTTGTTGATTAAGCATGTGTCCGTTTTTAAGTGAATATGCATGTGTGATGTGCGTGAACTTTAGTTCTGTCTTTGTGAACCCTTGTCTTGCTTTAGAGTATAGGTTCATTCATACGACCTACATAAAAAAACAGACAGGTTAGAGTGAACCAGAAGAGCCAACGTTGCAGACTCGGGCTCTCTCCATTTGTAAAGGAGAAGACCGGATTTGAACTCACCAGCATTTTTGCGTGAGTTGCCATGAATCCCAATCACCTCTCTTCTCAATGCTTGAATCTTGTCAGCTGCTTCTGCCTTTGATGTCATTAAGATTTTTTTGGTGTGTTAGCGGTAGTGATGATGGTGATGGGGGGGTGATTTGCATACAAAGCTATTCTTGCTTTCCCTTTGTTCTTACAGCGGGGCGGTAGAGAATAATTCTTTTTCACCGGTTCATCAGTCAGAATTGCTTATCTTGTCAGTTGGATAAAGATTATGCATTTTGGCTCCATGAAAACGCAACATGGAGAATAGAATAGAGATATATTTGTACCTGGGATTAGTGCTGTGCAAAGACATCATCATCCCCGAATGTCCTACAGTAAAGTTAAAAGATTGAGTGGTATTGTGTTGGTATTAGCTGAGACGTGGTTGAATCCAAGTTGCAGAGGAAATCAAATGGAAATGTATAACGAAGGTTCATAGGTAGCTGCGCCGACATGAATGTCACCATAATCTGTTCTGTTTAAGTCTTTGTTCTTCTGCACTGTACTCCATCTGCACAATTTTTATTTTAAACTGATTGATCCTTTTGTTACTTGCAGAAAACCTTCATTATTTGAGGTTAACGCTGACTTTTAAAAATTGACTTCATTTGTTGTATTTCTTTATCTCCGAGAAGCTTACAGTACAATCACATGTATCTTCATTTTTTTCATATCTATTCAGAATTTTTTGAGAAGAGGTAAAATCTGGTTTAATTTGCGAATACTCTTTGCAGTTGACTTGGTACTCCAAATCCATCTGTAAACAGTCATTTGTGAGAGTCAGAAGTTATTAGCCTGGCTTAGGAAGCAGGGACAAAATCTGGCACAGTAAGGAAGAGTAGTTTGTTGAAATGGAAAATAAAATTATTTTAGCTTTATAGAATGCATTTTTTGTGACTTTCTATTTTAACAGACCATATGAAATGTCTGGCTATGTCTTGACCTTCCTGTTTTGGGAAAGAAAATATGTGCCTTTTATTGTGATTGCTCAATCATCAATCAATCAATCTATACAGAGGTCTCTCAATACTGAAGTGATCAGTGTAGTTTTTTGTTCTGTAGGAATTTAAAGGATGTCCAACAACATCTCAAAGCATGCGAGATCCAAAAAAGGGAACCTATCCATTAACCTCCATGTCCTCTGCAAGTCTCAGCTGCTCATATTCATTATGTCTTGTGTCACAAATTGACTATTAAGACTTTTCTCTTCTGTTTTACTTCCTGACACAACCAAACACATTCATAAAAACTTTGCCGTATGAGACAGATAAACACACAGACCTTCTCTCTGTGATCAGTGTATGTGGGGAGTGGTGGTGTTTAGGGGAGGGGGGTAGGATACTGTGGTAGTGTAAAGTGATGCTAAAGTGTAGGTTGTACACTGCTCTTGCTCAATTTGTATTTTGGCTCCCTTTTCCTCATCTATTGTTAAATTCTTCACTTTTCTTCACTTGCCTATCCTCGCTCCCTCATTGTGGATTCGGCTCCCTTGCCTTTTCTTTCACCCCATTATTATGATCTCCTGTCCCCTATTATACTCTCTCCTTTCTCTGTCTGTCAACAGCACTAAGTTTTGTCTTTGTCTGCCTGACTCTTCATTTATCTCCATCTTTCTGTCTCATTTTCTCTCTCATTTTTCCCATTTTTATCTCTGTCATGCCTTGCTACTCTCTCTAATCTCTCATGTTTTTGCTCTGACTTTCTTTCATTCTTTCTCTCATTTCTCTTCCTCCCTCATTTCTTCTTTTCTCTCTGTGCTCCATGTACAACATCTAGTAAGCCAGGCAGTCTTAGACTATGTTATGATGTAGAGACCCCAAGCTTGGACTTGTATATCTTACATTTCCCTCTGTTTTGAGCTGCCATTAGCACTCAGGGGTCTCTAATAGATGTAGTGTGTTAATCCGTTTAAATACATTTATTTTGCTGATGGACACATTGAGAGTATGGAATATATATGGAATGACTCCTTTTCTGAAACAGAGGTGAAAAACCCGGTGGCGTCTTGAGATGGGACTGGATGGGAGGACAATTAAAAACTAGTCCAGGCATACCATCGCTGCTGATGTACAGATAAAGAGGGAAAAGAAGAAACATGGCTTTTCCTCTTTAGGGTTACCTTATTCAAGATTCAAGGACTAGTTGCATGTCACACATTATCATTAGAGAAGGTCACAGCAGGTATGTTTCCATCACCGTTTCATACAAATTTTGAAGTGGCACATAAGAAAACATGAGGGAAAATATCTGAATTTATAAAAAGACAAAAACCCAACTAAACATAAAAAAAGGCTGTGTGCTCAGTTGAGGTAGAAAAGTCGAAGCTACGATGAAAATAAAATGCAATAAAGTGATGGATATGGACTTTTTTCAACCTATGTTAACAGAGAGCATAGCTACATCAGCCATTAACAGATATGGTGGATGGTGAAACTATGAGATATGTTTAGACAGAAAACAAATCACATCTTCTCGCATGTCTTCTTTGTTGGTCGGCATGGGCTTAATAAGTTTAGCCCAAATGGATAACAATTTGAGTGGATGGGTCACATGACATCACACAGTTTGATGATCCTGTGTATTTATATCCAAATATTGGAGGCTGAACCTACAGTCATTGGGTTGAAAACATCAAACCCATTGCTTTGTTGTACTTGGATTTTTCTTGTGGGGGGAGTCTATCATTTTTATTTATTTTGTTTTATTTTAAGAGATTTCTAAATAATTAGTATAAATGTATTGGGCAGCAGTGGCTTAAACCAGATCATCTGGTAGCTGAGGATTTGCTGGTCCAATTCTCAGCTCCTCATTACAAGGATGTTGAGGTGTCCCTGGACAAGACATCTAAAACTTTATTTCTCTTGATGAGCTGGTTGGCAGCCTTGGATGGTTGACACTCCTGTGTTTGTGTGCGTGCGTGAGTGTCTGTGCGTGCGCGGCATTAATTAATTGTATAGAGCTCTGAATGACTGATATAAGAGGGCTCATCTGTATTGCCCCATTCAAGCCAGTTGTCTCTAGAGAAAACCCTTAACTCACAAGTTCAACAACACAGGTTATAGCCTCTTAGTTGTCGACTACTGTCATATCCAAGCAAAGGAGGTGAAATGAAAATAGAAAGAAAACTCTGGTAATCTGTGTCTCACATAAGAACTGGTGACTAAATTAATGGTGCACGGGTTCTTTTTTTTCAAGCAAGGTCGACGACGGCTGATTGCAATATGTCTTTTTGAGTACCTGTCTGCATGCACCTTCCCAGATAAGCAGCATCAGTGTCCCCACGAGCAAGACTGCCAAATCTTTTGATTCATCCTTAGTGAGAAAACAATCTACCACAGTTCTCCTCCCAAGGTGATGACTTGCCTAATTTTTTTGTCTTGCACAAACAATTTAGGAGATGTATAAAACGTGCCTGTTAAAAGAATTCACTCAAACACGCACACAGTGGATTATCCTTAAATCAGCTGCCTTGTTTCCAAGCCTCCTATTCCCCATAATGCAGTCCTGCTGTCAGCACTGGCTGCTTTCATCAGTCTTAACAGCACCAGCTGTAGCTCTCCATCCGTCTGCATTCCTCCAGGGACCAGTATGGCTCCCTCTGGGCCTGGCCCCAACTGGCCCTCAGGCAGAGGACTTCTCTCTTTTTTAAGCACTTTGAATTTTTGATGAAGGTGCAGGAAAGGGTTAAAGCACAGCTACACCAGGTAGAGGGAGATGAGGGTTGCAGAAGGGGCCATGGTAGAGTTAGTGAAATTGAGCTCTTCCAAACTCCCCAGCTCCTGGAGGAGCAGTGACCAGCTTGTTATCTCACCAGAGACGCCTGTCTCTATGATTTATACCCAGGCCTGGACCTTTAGAGAGAGAGAGCTGTTAATGGTGAACCCCTTCCACTGCAGAGATAGAGTCATAGGCCTGCACTTAAAGGATGGGGAGGAGGGTTTACACATGCTTGTGTGTGAGTGCATCTGGGTTTGTTTGAGTGTGTGTCTGTGTACGATCACAAATCAGTACATGTGTAATCTACTGTGTAAAATCCCAGTATATCTGAGTACTTGTTCTATTGTTTTCATGTGAATCTGTGGGTCAGGTCTTCTCTTCCCTAGCTTTATACCCTCAACATCTTCCTCAGCAGTGCTATATTAGACTGTGCTCCGTAATACATTATCCCTAAGCCAGAGTTGTACTATTCTGTTTATCTCCAACAAGCTCTAAACAGGTCCCCATGGGCACCAGTAGTCCTAAATTGCATCATTAGGTTCCATTAGATGGCAATGTGGACTGAGGGAAAGGCCTTGTGTCTGCTGTCTTACCGTTACTGATTAGAGGATAGAAGCTACACAGCAATCTCATAAATTTGTGTGGCACAATTTCAGTTTTCAAAGCTTATCATTGAGGAATATGAAAATGTTAACAATATTAAAACAATTAACTTAACAGGGAAATAGTTGATATTTAATGTACACAAAGTGTACAGAGAAAACTTGTCTCTTAGCTCCAGAATGATGATTGTGATGGCAGTCGCATCATCTATCTAAATAATCAAGATCATTATTTAAGCAATAATTGTTTATATCTATTAGGGGAATTGCAATGTTTAGTTTTCCGTATTTTAGCATTTACATAAGCATTACTTTATTATCTTGTGAAAAGTCCCACTTTCAATATTAACTTCCCCGACTTCCTAAATGCAGCAATGTTATTTTACATCAGCATCATGCTGTGGAAAGAAAACATGCTACAAAACAATGTTTCAGTTTCTCATTGCATGATTTTACTACCCTGTTAGATTTGGAACATAATGTAAATTCTAAGAGATAGATTATTTAGTTGGCATTCGACTAGAATAACTTAAAGTGCTGCAAACACTTGCCAGCATTTGGCTGGTCATAATTTTTAAAACCTGGCTGTAAAAAAAAGGTTAGGCTGCTCTCCTGGGGCAGAGAACCCAACTGGTCCATCCTGCTGCCCAAAGCTAGGCCCCCAGTTGACAGATAGGAATGGACCATTAGACACACTCCCGCTGACA
>OMLC01098514.1:0-18616 GCA_900302585.1 Regalecus glesne
GTCTCCCCCTGAGAGATGAAGTGCTCCACGATTTCCTATACAAAAATATATAAAAACATAACAATAATAACAATGATAATGAGAGGTCCATTTGTACGTGTTATAAATAGGCAACACATTGGGGTGACATAGCTCAGTGGGTAGAGTTGTTGTCTGGCAATCGGAAGGTTACAGGTTTGATCCCCGGTCCCGTAGAAAGCATGTTGAGGTGTCCTTGAGCAAGACACTGAACCCCTAACTGCTCCCTGAGCGCCATATGTTGGTAGCTCACTGTTCCTAAATAGGGGCAGCATAGCTCAGTGGGTAGAGCGGTCGCCTGCCAATCGGAAGGTTGCAGGTTTGATCCCCGGTCCTGCGTACAGCATGTCGAGGTGTCCTTGAGCAAGACACTTAACCCCTAACTGCTCCCCGAGCGCCATATGTTGGCAGCTCACTGCTCCTATACAATAGGTTGGGTCAAAAATGCAGAATAATCCAAATTTCCCCTTGTGGGATCGACAAGGGAATCCTTTCTTTCTTTAAAAGCTCAGAAGTGTGTGGTGAGGAAATATGACCTTGAATACATTAGACTTGGATTCATTATGGCAGCCGGTGATGCTGAGCTAAAAGTAGTGTGTTGAATGTGGGGAAATTTTGTCAAATAAGTCGTTAAAACCATCAGACACACTTAATCCTAAAACACCTGGGATATGTTGGGAGGCAAAAAAATAAAATCCATCCATCTATCCATCCATCTATCTATCTATCGTTAACGGTTTATCCAATGTCGATTCATGGAACCATGCTGAAGCCTAGTCTAGCAGTCATTGGGAAAAAGTTGGCAACGTTAGCAATCACAGAGGTTTGGCACATAGGTGCCTTGCTTAAGGACACCTTGACACCCTATCTGCAAGGACTGGGGATAGAATCACTTATCTTCCGAATAACTAGCTGACCACCTTACTTCCTGGTCTATTTCCCGAGGAAGCCTTCTTTCTCCTCTGACGGGAAAGCACTGTGCTTTCCCTGCGAGACCATGGTGTGTGGACAAGTGAGAGCTAGTCATCATGTGACTTGGAGGACACAACAACCCTTGTGTGGTATTAAGGTACTGTTTATGAGGAGGGGGATGTTTGTTTTCAGGTCATACTGAAGAAGTCACCTGGTGAGTGACGAAACGTATCTCAATAAACTTCTGATCCAGTTGAATAGATTCACCTCTTTTTGTGATTTCCCTACCTGGATTATTGAGCATGCATCACGACATCAAGTGAGCAGTTAGGGGTTCAGTGTCCTGCTTAAGGACACCTCGATATGCTATTGATTTGTAGTCATCTAGCTTACAAAAATTGTCTGTTTCTCATAACTCTGCAGTAAGTTTAGCCCCACCCATTTGACACCATACCTTGTCATTTTACTAAGTAATATTTCATGGTCAATAGTGTCAAATGTCTTTTTTAGGAGAAAATCTTAGAGAATGGAGAGAGTAAGGACACAGGCCTGCAATTGGTAAAGTGATGTCTATCCCAGCTTTATATAGTGAGATAACTTTAACACTTTTGTTATTCCATTTAAATGAACCAGTTTTACAAGACAAGTTGCAAAATTAAGTCAGTGGGTTTACAATACCATCAACAATATTTTTGACTAAAGTCATGTCAATTCCATTCCACTCACTTGATGTTTGGTTTTTACTCTTCTTAACAATATCAATGATTTCATTTCCATCTACAGCTCTCAGAAAGATTTAGCTTTGATTTATTATATTTATATTCTATAGCAGGGGCGGCATGGCTCGGTGGGTAAGATAAGATAAGATATTCCTTTATTAGTCCCACGGGGACTGGCGATTGGTAGGTTGCAGGTTCGAGGCCCATACCTGCAGAGAAGCGTCTCAAGGTATTCTTGAGCGAGAGACTGTTCCCCTAATTGCTTTGCCCTGTGATAGAATGGCGACCGATATAGGGTGTACCCTACCTTTCGCCCAATGAGAATTGAGATAGGGTTTAGTTCCCCTGAAACCCAATTTTAGATAAGCGGTTGACAATGGATGGATGGATGAATATTCTATGGAAGATTTACAGTTATTGACATCTTTGTCGATATTAAAATCACCCAGAAGGAGAATGGAGGTTGAAATGGCACATAGTTGATTGAGATCTCAATCTGGGTAAAAACAATAAAATCAGAGAAGTCAGAGAGAAAGATGGAGTTGGTTGGGGGGGTAGATAATGGCAATGACAAAGGGAGTGGTGCCAGAGCATTTGAAGGCAAGGTGTTCAAGACTGAACAGCAGAAATGGAATGGTTTAATGACCTTCCCAAAAACATAGATATGTCACAGATTGGTATACACACAACAATTTATATTCTGTGCCCACATAGGCATATTTGCCGAGTCATACATAAACATACAACTGCACAGATGCACACATAAGATGGGGGAGAAATTGATATATGTATAAAACCACTTTATTACAACGTATATCCACATGTGCAATAAAACCAGAGTTCTGTTTTATGATCAGTCCCCATGTTGTGGGGTGAACACAGACAGCTTGGGGAATGTAGGCTGGATACCCCTCCTAATGCCCTACGTTTACTTCAAACCTGCAGCCAGCCTCTGGTATGTGAGGTCTGATGCACTCACTCAACCCCTGAGCTGCCACAGCCCCATAGAGGTCACAGATCAAATAAACTATAATTGTTGACATATCCAGTAGCACCTTCCAGCAACCACTCTCACCTTTATATTGGTGACTCCTGTAGCTTCCCTAATGCGTAGCAAGGCATCCTCAAAGACTGATGATACCTTCTCCTCTTCGCCACCCATGCTGGTGGTGCTCTCCTGGGACTCACTGCTCAGTTCATCCAGCTGAAGAGGTGCTCTCTGTGCCTGAAGATGGGTTAAAGCTTCTGACAGTAACTCTGTACTCTAAACTTATTTTTCAAATTTTAAAAAACAAAAGCAAAGAAAAAGACCTCTTTATTAATTGATAATGCCCTTGATGTACGTCGCTCTGGATAGGAGCATCTGCTAAAATGCCTGTAGTGTAATGTAATGCTTCTTGTCTGAATCTGACTTCAATTTTATCAAGGAGCCTGGGACGCTAATTGGATAATCTGGAGTCAGGTTGATTTTCTACCAAGATCACTGGCACTCTTTCTCAAAATATATTACATTTGCTGATATTTTACAGCTATGTCACTTGTCATTATGAAAGGACTAAACTCCAGCTCCCTATTTTTATTAGATTATCTGCTGATTAGAATGTCATAGAGCTCCAGACTGTGGTTAAGATAAAGGCAGTCAATTAGAAATGTATATAATCTCTGGTCTGAAAAAAGATAGAAACGTTATAGAATCAAATCATTAACACACTATATGCATGTACCGTGAAATGTAACTCACCCTTGCCTCTATTTTTTCTGTCATGGCTTTGCGCTCCTCCACCCGTTTCCTATAGCTGGTTATGATGCGCTCTCTCTCCTTTCTCTCCTTTTGGAGCAACTCCTCCAGCTGCTGCAACTCGGCCTGCATGAAATATGGATGGGAAGGATAGGCGGGTAAGAGAGAGAATAAAAATAGGACAAAAGGCAAATAAAGCAAGACACACAGAAACAGGGAAACAGGCAAGACTCACTGATGAGATGCTCCAAAAAAATCCCCCAAAAAAGATCACCAAAGAAAATATCTTGAAGATTTTGTCTACGTTTCAATCTATTTTCTAACTGTATATAATCCTGACTTTCTTACAGTCAAGAAACATCAATATCTTCATTTTGGCAGTTAAAGAGAACTATCAATCTGACACATCTTCATACAGAGGGCATTTTTAAATCTTTCATTCAATTAGAAGAATTAGGTCTTCCCAACAATTATTTGTGAAAGTATTTTTTCAAGTGCCCGAGGAAAAAGCGGGAAAGTTGTGCCTCATAATAATCAATTTATTTATTCATAACATGACATAGCATAAATTAAAACTAAATGTTCTTTATGATTCCAACAGTTAGGATGAGTCTTGTTTCTATTATAAATCATATACCAGCAAACATAGTTATCCATCCATCCACCCATCCATCTTTCATCAACCGCTTATCCAGAGTCGGGTCAAGGAGGTAGCACTTCCAGCAGGAGACCTCAAACTTCTCCTTTCCCTGGCCACATCAACCAGCTTTGACTGGGGGATCTTGAGGCAATCCCAGGCCATATAATCACTCCACGTGGTCCTTGGTCAACACTTACCTTTGGCCTTTTAAATTAACATTTACTCTTAGCTGAGATAACTATGTCCTCGAGCTGTATTGTTTACTTGTACTGCCATATTTGAAATGCAGTGTGGAGGTAGGGGATGGATACCTACAAAACCAACTTACAATTGTTTAGGTGTACTACAAAAAGAGCTATTATGATAGTAAAAATTTGGAGGATATTGTTAAAAAACAGACTGTTTTTAAATTCACAGAGTATTAAGTTCATGGGCATGGTAGAATTTCCGACTGCACAAATGCTGTACAAACCAAGATATAATCTGCTTCTCAGCATCATGCAACAATTGTTCTCCGATAGAGAGGGAGCTACAAGTTAAGAAAAGAATTGAATTTTAAGGCACACTGTGTTCGTACCACTCATACCACTGTGTATTTCAAATTGTAGGGTAATATGTGGAATGGGTTAGATGAAGAAATCAAGGAAAGCACAGTTTAGATAAATTGCCTGATGGTAGGTACGTCCATGGGACTCAAGCCTACTTTTGGGGCAATTATTCACATTGTGTACTCCTGACTAGATCCTTGCTTGTGTTTTACTAACTCGCAAATGTAAGTCACTTTGGATTGAAAAAAAATGTCTATCAAATGGAGTTATAGCACTGTAACATTTTTATATTATGACTTATATTGATTGTAATAATGCCTCTCATGATTTTGACAGAAGTCTTTCTCATAACTAGATAATCTTAATAGTACAGTGGAGGAGGTTGCGGGTTACCTTGGCAGCATTCTTGGAGACCTGGGCGTCATTGTTCATCATTTTAAGGTCACGAAGCTCCTCTCTGTGCTTTAAGAGTTCTGCTTCCAGATGGTCCAGCTGGCCCTGAAAAGTCAGACTCTCCTCCTGGAGTTGTGTAAAATAAAAAGAGAAGGTCGCAAAAAGAGCTTAGGAATGAGAAACAAAAAGGTGAAAGGACAAAAGACAAAGTTCTCCCAGATATAAGGTTCAATGGCTATAATGGCGACACTCTTCATCAATATTTGTTTATGTTTGTAATCTAGAAACAAATGATTATTTTAATGCATATACACGTGGAATACCGTATCTGCTAAATGCTTAAAGGAAAAAATGTCAATTTTAAAAGAATAGAGGTAGGTGTAGACACTGGCCATTAGTATAAATTATCTCACAAGTGACCATAATTAAGTATTAAAAATATAAAAAAGGAAATGAAAAAAAAAACATCAGTGTTAATAATTGACTAAATAACCTCCTACAGCAGGGGTGGTCAATAGGCCGATCGCGATCTACCAGTCAGTCGCAACAGTAGTGTGATTGAATAAGATTGAACAAGCTATTTCTATTTTCAATATGAAGCTTAGATCATTTGGAAATCATAAAAGACACACAAGCAGAAGTAATGATTAACAATATTAACATGGAAACATTATATGAAAAAAAATCTGGGTGCGATACATGACCGTAAAATTTGCTGGAAAGCTCATATAAAATATGTGGGGACAAATATACCAAACACCCTTGGAGCTCTGGGAAAAGCAAGGCCCATCCTGGATCATCGAACATTGTACATCCTGTATTGTTTACTTGTACTGCCATATTTGAAATTCAGTGTGGAGGTAGGGGATGGATACCTACAAAACCAACTTACAATTGTTTAGGTGTACTACAAAAAGAGCTATTATGATAGTAAAAATTTGGAGGATATTGTTAACAAATAGACTGTTTTTAAATTCACAGAGTATTAAGTTCATGGGCATGGTAGAATTTCAGACTGCACAAATGCTGTACAAACCAAGATATAATCTGCTTCTCAGCATCATGCAACAATTGTTCTCCGATAGAGAGGGGGCTACAAGATAAGAAAAAAATTGAATTTTAAGACACACTGGGTTCGTACCACTCGTACCACTGTGTATTTCAAATTGTAGGGTAAATATGTGGAATGGGTTAGATGAAGAACTCAAGGAAAGCACAGTTTAAATAAATTCAATTCAGAGGTACAAGGATGAAGAAGAGTAGGCTTTTGCTTCTCTGATGACCGTGACATACATGGTGGATGTTTTCATTATTATTGGATGTTATTTTTGTTTTGTTAAGTGTTTTTATTTTTTATGTGCCGATGACCTGTCCAGGGTGTATCTTCACCTTGGACCCAATGAAAACTGAGATAGGCTTCAGTTCCTTTGTGACACAGCTTTGGATAAGCAGTTGAAAATCCATGGATGGATAATTTTAATTGTTCTATCATTGTTCCTTTTTGAGTCATTACTGAGACAGATATTGACAATGACATACTCTGATGTACAAAAACAAAAGTGTAATATTTGGATTTATTATTTTAGCAGTAGAGAGGGGGCAGGATATAATTAGTAATGTCCTCCTGCTCCTTTTGAATAGATAGTATTTGTTGGATTATTTATTGATAATTCTTTTGTTGAACTATTTTTTAAATAGAGACATTTGAATTTGAATTGAATTTGAGCTACACATATTGAACCACTGTGATAAACCAGTGTGAGGAACAAAGCTAAAATACTGTCATTCAATGAATTTAGAAGTTTATTTATCAAATTCAGATCTACTGGAATAGCAAAATAGCACTTCTTCTCATTATGGCACAAAATAAAATCTAGAGCCGGAGCAGCAAAATTTTAAATGTTGCACTTACCTGCAAGTGGTTTTTGAGTTTGAGATAGCCTCTCATGATGTGTTCAGTCACCTGGCACTTTAACTGGGTCTTCTCCAGATTATTCTCCAGCACACGCACCTTCTGAATATACAGATATATTCATGTATGCACACAGAATACACATATTCAGAGTTATTTATGTATGTATCTGTCTACAAGTATGTAAGATTGCATTATGAACTGAACATTGACTAGAAAAGACATTACTATCATAATTGGCAAATTTCATCAGGCTGTGGGTGCTTGTGAGCCTAAAGGCTGACTACCCTGGCATCCTCCCCTCTCCTCTGGAAATGAGCATCATCAGACTTTGTTTTTCTGCTGGTGTCTGGCTTCATCCTCTGGCAATGTAGCTGCAGCTCCCCAAGCTGCCTGCGACTGACTTGAGTGTCATGTCTCAATTTGTTTAGACGCTTCACTTTCTTGAGGACCTCCTGCTCCACCACCACAAGGGCTTCCTAAAATGGTGAGCAAGAAGAGAAGGGGATAAAAAAACAGAAGAGTAAAGAATCAGAGCAGCTGTATATCTAGGGGCAGTATCAAACTCTTACATATTTAATTTAAAGTAGTAGTTCCCCTACTGTTAACATCACAATCAGTTTACTCCTATAATGTAGTATTCCTGCATATTTTTATGGTCAATATCCCTACTTGACAAAATGTATGTGCGTTTATTGGATAACTGTGGGTGCTTGTACCTTTATTGACATGTTGCGAAAGGCATTCTTTTCTGAGCCTCTATTCTGAAAGGCTTCTTTGATCACACGCTCATCGGCCTGGTGAACACAAATAAAAAGAGAGCACTAACAATGGCATCCTTACTGTCAAATGCATATCAGCCAACAATACATTAAAGTGAAAGTGTAAAAATAAATCCGGATTAGTATCGTTTACTTTGCAATAGATTGTGAACATGTTATGACAGGCCAAAGGGAGCTGGATCTTTCGTGTTTTTTAAGAACTTGTTTCAAAGTACTCACAGCAATAGTTTCAGCTAACTTTTTGTAAATCCGCTTGTTCTCCTGCCTGATTTGAAGAATCCACTCCCTGTTCTTCTTGATGGTGGTTTGAGAGCTCTCGTAATATGCTGCTCTTCCCCCCTCTAAAAGATACACAGTTATCGTGCAAATGATATTTCAGTCAGTTCCTAGTTCCAAGTCGTATCTTATAGAATAGCTATGTTCTCATAAAGCCGTGTCCAAACAAATTATTCAGATGTCCTTCCCACGTAGGTAGCCACACAATCCACTTTAATAATAAAAATGAACATGAAATAAAACCGTTTCAGCTTCAAAACCAACCTATTTTTTAATATATATTTACAGCTAGTTTAATGCCAACGACCCCATGAACGGGGACTTCATCAAGTCCGTGTCAGTCAGCCTCAAATAAACTTACCAAGAAGTTGAATCTTTCGCTGGATTTCTATTATTTGATCTTGTAGGGTCGGCTTGACAGCTGTGACGTTAAAGGGCATTTTAAATGTCTACACAACTTCAAAAGCAAATTAAATAACAAGATCAGGCGGTCCTTTTTCCAGTCTGTTGACCAGTCATTTTACAAACTTCGCTGTCACCTGGCAACGTGTACATTGGAGAAGCAAGGCAGGCAAGGCGGAACATCGTATTCTATGAGGCCTATAGAATTCAACCATCATTACGAAGAGTTGTTAACGTTCAATTAATATTGAGATGAACGATTCGGACGCATATAGTTGATGGAGAGATGGTACAACTTATGTTTTCCCCTTGAGGGACATCGAAAGAGAGACGCTGGAGTTATTTTCTCGTAGGGGATGTTGACAAATGGTGGGTTGGGGTGGACAGGTCCAGCCCTCATACCGTCGTCATTTTGGCTTCGATTGCAAGCTAACGAGGACAATGTGCACACACACCAGACGTCTACTTCCCTCCGCCAGACTCCTGCGTCCTCTAGGGGCACCAGGGAATTTACATTTTGCTCGGAGCATTCTAGCCGCGCCCCCTTGCCTCGGAGGTTCTATTTTCAAGTATATCAGCTGGTTTGTAACGTGAAGATAGAATTTAGACAATATACCAGACGACTTTACTCCATCTTATCTTGAAGAGAGCATGTTTTAAAGTAAAAGCAAAGGCACGTGCCTTTATATCTGGATCGTATGTACATAGCGTCATACAAAAATATTACAGGTAAATAACTACATATTACCAAGACTAATGTTGCTGTAGCGTGGTGGCATAACTCTTTCCTTGGCCTACATTTGTTTACATTATTAGATCATTAGTTTAGTCTTGCAAGTAACCTCTTATAACGAATTACACTGCAGATATAACTGAAAAGAGAATATCCCATCACAAATGGTTGAAAAGAAAGGCAAAAAACTTAAATGGTTGATGGAAATGCAAGTTTAAAGTAAACGCAAGCGTTGCTAGGATATAGTAAACAACCGTCTCTAGTTAAGTACAGCTAGCGCTTACAAGCCTGTCCATAATGTTAGTGGACACCACACCATAGTAAAAACACACACTAAATATGCTGCTTAACTTAGAGCAAACATAGTCATGTTTAACTGTGCCAAGGTTGCTTAATTTGTCAACGTTCAACTGATGGTTTGGTCCTCCGCACAACTTTTTCCAACGTAAACATTTTCCAATGTCCTTAGCAGGCTTCGGGAAAAGGGAAAAATGACGTTGGTACCTCGGTTGCTGTCTGCTATCAGTTTCGTAGGTGGCGTAAAAATGCCCTTTTATCATCTTGTGACCTGAATTTAAAATATGATCATGTCTAGTTTCCAACTAAGTAAACAGTACACAGCTGAGTTGACTACATGTGTTCCACTATTATGTAAGACAGAATAGGATCATTGGAGGATTCTGATTGGTCAGATTCCCTGTCAATCAAACTCTGGCGAAAGGTCAATTATCGGTACATCACAATGGGAGTTACCATTTCATGTGGGTTAAAAGTACGTCCCATCTTGTTGCCTTGATGCCTGCTCAATAATCCAGGTAGGGAAATCACAAAAAGAGGTGAATCTGTTCATCTGGATCAGTCTGAGACTGAAGAAGTCACCGGGTGAGTGACGAAACGTTTCTGAAATAAACTTCTGATCCTGCTGAACAGATTCACCTCTTTTTGTGATGCCATCTTGTTCTCTCGCTCTCAAAATACAGGACTTCTGTATGTGCATAAAGTTAAAAAAAAGTCAGGTGATAACATGGACTTTTCCTTTCAGACCCCATTTTTGAAGAGTATCTTGCCTGCTGCTATCAGACAATCAGCGTCTGTTGAGTCTGAGTTTAAGATTCATCTTTTTGCCTTAACCTACCATTAGTGGGATTTACATTACGTGATTCACAACCTGCACTGCATGGTATGCGGGTCTCTGTCTCAATGAGTTTACCAAGCACTAACTGGACTGAGAGCTGAGGAAGACATTCAGTGGAATGCTGAAACCTACTCGTGTTTTTATTTTAAACGTATGTGCAGATGACCAGATTGAACCATTTTGACCTTTACCAAGTACTGTTTCTAATGACGAGATGATACATTGAAGAGCATATGGTATTAGATACTGCAAACTGCTCTCTCACATAATTTCTCTTGCTGAATGATGTAATTTTTCCTTTTTTCTTTCTGTGTATGTGACCTGGGAGAAGCCTGGGAGACATGTAATTGGTGCCACCATGGTGGGTCGGGGCTAGGTTGCCTAGTTTGTTGTTCCCTACTGCTACTGCTGCAGCCTCTTCAAAGTTCATTATCCATCAATCCATCTGTCTGCATTCATCATATAATGAGAATTAGCCTGGTGGCTAGATCTGGCGTATTTGCAGTCTAGATGTTCATTAATTAGCCCTTTCCCTATAAGGGAAATTATCCTTTTTATTAATATATCTCTTGAAATTCCATTGTAATTCTGTTATGCAGTAAAATGTTTTAGTTTTCTTTATATACAGCATCCATTGCACATATGTCCCTCTTGGGATAGAGATCCCTCAACCATTGCTCTCCCTGAGGTTTCTTCCTCCTTTTTTCTCCCTGTTAAAGTGTTTTAAGGGAGTTATTCCTTATCCAGTGCAAGAGTCTAAGGAAAGGATGTTGTGTTACTGTAAAGTCCACCAAGGCAAAATTGTAATTTGTGATAATGGGCTGTACAAATAAAATTGACTGACTATAACTTTGTGATAGATCTACTCTCAATAGATAGATTGAATTCAAAAACACGTCAGTCACTTTTCCATATGAATCACACAACCAAAATGACTGTTCTTTTCAAGTTATATATTGGATAGTAAAACAGAGTAAATGTGACATGTTAGCTCAGCTAAGTGATGATATGCAATACTACACTGTCTGACTACTAGCTTTTGTAATGAAGCCTAAATACAGTGACCTATTTAAGTCATGTGTTGGCCCTGAAATAAAAGGTCAAGTGCTTTGACCAGCTCACATCGGGGAAATCAAAGCTTTTAATGACCCGGATCTTCTCATTAGAGTCATTCTATCTTTATTAATACAAAACTCCTCTCGGCATTCACTGAAATACCAGATGTGAGAAAAGCAAGACCTTTAGAGTAAAAAATATACTGCTTTTCACTTGCAATCTCTTACAGCTATTTAAACAACAGGAACATTTATCTTACAGGTTAATCATAATGCTTTGATAATTTAATTGAGAACAGCACAATATGCAAAATGCTTATTGAGGCTAAAGCAAAAAAAAGCAAAAAAAACATATGGCATGCTTCTGGTAGATCAGAGCTCATCCAAATCTTTCACACATGCTACTGAACTATTAGGAATGCCTGAACTGTTAGCACAGGACAAGCCAGCCTTTAAAGTAAAACCAAACGGGTACAAGACCAAACCTCTTGATGCATGCCCAATAATAATAAGGTATAGGAATCAGAAAAAGGTGAATCAGTTCAACTGGATCAGAAGTTCATTTGGAAACGTTTCGTCACTCACCAGGTGACTTCTTCAGTATGACCTGAAAACAAACATCCCCCTCCTTATAAACGGTACCTTGATACCACACAACAATAGGCTGGGTTCATATGCAAGCTGGGTGATCAACTGCACATTCAGTGGCAATGAGCACCATTCACAAAGGATTCGGGAATATTTGCAATCACGGCATCGTAAGACACTGACAGATATACTCTCAGGCCACCACCCCTATCCAAAGACGGTCGTTTCCTCTTAACATAAATGGCCTCCTTCACTCCCCTTTTAAACCAGCGTTCCTCCCTACCAAGGATGTGAACATCGTCCTTGAATGAGTGGCTACTGGCCTGTAGATGGGTGAAGACCAAACTTCAAACAAAAAGAAAAAAAACGTAACATTAATACTTAAATATATTTTGTAACTTCAAATTAAAAAGTGAGCTCCCATATTCCTTTGATAAAAAAATCTCAAGCATAGCAGGGGAAACATGTAACAATTAACATCAGCAAGATGAAACAAATACCCCCCCAAAAAATGGTATTTCTATGTTAATTTGTGACATATGTGCTGTTCACCCACCATATCACAAATTGAAGGCACACTGTATTACCACTGGGTTAACTCACGTCTGTTCGGTAGGGGTGTTCATCTTTAAAACACATTTGTACAGTAATACTATACAAATCACAAAAAAGAGGTGAATCAGTTCAACTGGATCAGAAGTTTATTTGGAAATGTTTCGTCACTCACCGGGTGACTTCTTCAGTCTGAGACTTCTCAGACTGAACAAACATTTTTCCAAATAAATTTCTGATTCATTTGAACTGATTCACCTCTTTTTGTGATTTCCATACCTGGATTATTGAGCATGCATCAAGACAAATACTGCAGTCTTGATGAGAGTCAAGTCTCTCCCTCTCCATCTCTCTCTCTCTCATCCAACCTTTCACCCCCACACACACATACACATATACAAACTGAGTTATTCCTCAGTTTTGATATCTTCATTAGATTTCTTAAGGATTGAGAGCAGGTTCTGGGACATGTAATATGGCCGCTCTGCTGTTCCTTCATTACGTTCCAGGTCTTCCACTATGACAAGAACAGAAAGAGATGAGAACACAAAAGCAGCCTATCAACAAGGTAATACAATAATAAGTGTTACCTCATCAGTCCCATAAAGGTAAATTTATAATTCCCTACATTTGACCCATCCTATTGTATAGTCGCAGTGACAGCCACCACATGGCATCCAGGGAGCTGTTGGGGTTCAGTGTCTTGCTCTAGGACACCCCAACATGGTTTCTTCAGGACTGAGGATCAAACCTGCAACCTTCCAATCACCAGACAACCACTCTACCCACTGGCTATGCCTCCCTTATTATTGTCACTAATATTATCTGATAGGGGGGCGGCATAGCTCAGTAGGTAGAGCGGTCGTCTGGTAATCGGAAGGTTACAAGGATCGATCCTTGGTCCTGCATAACGAGGTGTCCTTAAGCAAGACACTGAACCCCTAACTGCTCACATGATGTACGTCATTCTGGATAAGGGCGTCTGCTAAATACCTATAATGTAATGCAATAGCTCCTCTTATATGTATTCCTCCTCCCCGTCCATTCCTAGCTCTAACTCCTAGTTCTAGCCCTATTCATTTTCTTGCTTTTGATGTACTTGGTTTAGGCACATGCAATCTTGTTAGTTTATTTTGGCTTGTGTTTCTTAGTTGATGTTGCGTCAGAGTCTTATGATGGCACCAGGCCTTTACCTAGCTCTAGTGTTGCTCCAGTATCATTTGTACCTTGACCCTATGCACATGTAAGTCGCTCTCGATAAGAGCGTCAGCCAAATGCCTGTAATGTAATGTAATGTAATGTAATGTATTTGGTAAGGGTTTCATTGTAAAATGCTTTGAGTGGTTGCTAAACTAGAAAAGCGCTATATAAGAACAAGTTCATTTACCATTTGCTTGGTTCATATCTTGAATAATTTCTGTCTCCTGGCTAGGATATTAGAATTGAACATAAGGCCCTGACTGACTATATTAAAAATAGCCTAAATGAACATATAACTCACCTTTTTACTTGATCCACATGTAAAAGCACATGACGTGCACAGATTAGCACATGAATGTTGTGATTAATCCAATTACCTTTAATCAATAAGTACACCAAGTACACATGGAATGTAATAAGTGTCAGTGGAAAAATTGCTTACAACTTTCATATTTTTATCATTGCGAAAAGGTACAAAAGAAGCCAGAACTGTTATGTGTCAGAAGCAAAGCAGTCATTAGATATGTTAACACCATGCAGCAGGAAGAGAAAGGGAGACATAAATACATTGATTGAGAAGAGAAAGGAGAGAGAGCAGGAGGAAGGCATGTAGGGTTAATAAACTATTTTAAGTTTTCCAAAGTCTTAGAGGTCAAGATGGTTGCATCATCGAAGCACAATCACAGCACTTATGTCAGTCTGAAATACCAAGGCAAGTAGGTGGAGAAACAATAAATGAGATCCCATCCAAGTGAACAATCTTTGTGGGGTCTCAACAAGACCAAACTAATAATCATTACATGATAGACATAAACAACTGTATTAAAACAGTAGTTCCGTGGGAAAAAAGGTGTAATATGTTTATTGTATATCAAATATACTCATAACCTTTTGGCTTTAGCTGGTAATGTGTGGTGAAGATAGTTCACCATTAAGAAGTTTTTTTTTAAACTGTAACATGTTAAGTGGTTATGTAGTGCATTCATTAACAGGATTAAAAAAGTACATATTAATGATGATAATTAGGCACAGGTTGAGCACTTGCAATATTCTACAGATTTCTCAATTTTCAAATCAACATTGTCTAAGACTAACATGACAGAACGATATTTTCCAAGCTACAGGGAAGTACTGGGCTTTCACCATCACGACAGCCCTCTCTGAAAAGAGGAATGCTAAGAAGGCTTATAGCATTTAAATGAGTAAGGTAATCTACATTTTAGCTCAGTACGTAATGCACATTTAACAGGTTCGCATCACAGGTTTGTTTGGTATACTTGTGCCATTCAGCGCATGTATTCTATATTTTAGGAGTTTTACCGAGCCATTTTTTTTCATGTAATTGACAATACATTAACCCTAGTGCCTTATCTTGTGGTGGTGGTGAGTGAGGATCCTATTTTTTTCTCTCCTCTTTTTTCTCTTCCTAATCATTAGTCTCTACTTCTTCAGGTACCATAGGTTGAGGCACCTCTTCACCAAGCTTATCATCAACTTTTGACTCATGCAGTCCCTCTGCCTTGCCCTCTTCTGGTCTCTCTTTCTTTTCACCGTCGTCAAGTTGTCTAACCTCTGCTTCATCCCTGCACTTCTGCTCTTCCTCCTGTAGTACATCAGTCCCTGCCTCAGACTTCAAGGGCTGTTCCTCTTTGTTTTCATTGTTCTGCTTCAGCGGATCCTGCTGCATCGGTTGGACCTCTCTGTCTTGCTGGTGGAGAAGAATTTCCTCCTCTACTTTCACCTGGTCCACCTGCTGTCTAGAATCAGCATGCTCAATGCCGTCCTGCTCTTTTTCCTCCATCCTCTTCACTTTTGAGAGAATCTCGTGGAGCTCAGGGGACATGAAGTAAGGCCTTTCGGAAGAGCCATCGTTTCTCTCCAAGTCCTCACCTTTTCAGCAGGTGCACAGTGTCAATGTTCATGGTGTGTGTACGTACGTGCATGCATGCATGTGTGCGTGTTTGTGTTCATGTTGAATCAGATTAATGGCAAAATAGAACGATATGAAAACGTGGCAAAACAGATAAGGTGTGAAAATAAGAGAAAAGTGAAATAAAGAAGGGAGAGATGAAAAAAATAAGAAGAAAAGTCAGAAATATTGCAAGAATAGGAGGCCAGCAGCTCAGACTTAGATAGTTGTACAAGGGATTAAACAGAAGGCAAGATGATATAAAGACACCATTGGATAAGAAATACCAAGGGAACACTGAAACTAACTAATGCTAAAACTAATGATGATCAAGGATTACTCACAGAAGCAGAGGAAGAGTGTGTCTACACACATGGCGTACACACTGAAGAACCCATGGGCGATGAGGTAGGATCCCACAACCACCGTCTTAGCAAACAGAATCATAATCTCATAACATGACATTTCTAATGGATCGTCATTTACACTGTTGGTTTCCTACTGCATACCATTAGGAACAAGGGGAACATAAGGTTTTATATCCCAACCAAACACTTGACAGAAAAGCTTTCACTCATGCCTAATACAACAATTAAAAGTGTTTTATTCAGACCGAAAGGTTTTCATTTTGACCAAAAACTTAATTTCACTATTCTGTGGCTGGAGATGTCTTGATCGAGAATTGAAACGAAGTTATCTAAGATATATGACCTTCCTTTATTAGTCCCACAGGGGGAAATTACGATGTTACAGCAGCAAAGTGGAAAGCACAATCAGATAGGCATAAAATCTAAGGCATAATATATAAAAGTAATTTAGACAAGGGGAAATATTAACAGTATATACAGTATGAACAGAAAAATAGACTAGAATAAACTAGAATCTGTGGCTAGAATAAAAACCAGGTCTGATGCAATTCCATAACAATTCACAAACATCTCATCTTATTTTCTCTCTCTTTGGTAAGATGTCCTTGGGAACAACACAATCTAAAGTGAACAGGTAGTGTCTCACCAATATGGGCACCCAGTAGTAGTTGAGAGATGGGGCGGCCTCTTCTACGGCTTTGATCTTTCCCGAGAAGAAGAAGAAAGAACAGATCCCTGAAAATAAATATTTGTAAATGTTTATGACTTTAGAGTGGAATAGACAAGATAAGATATTCCTTTATCAGTCCCACAGAGGGCAATTACAGTGTTACAGCAGCAAGTGGAGAGCACAGTAAGAGAGGCATAACATCTAAGGCATAATATTTAACAGCAATTTAAACAAGGGGGAAATTTGAACACTATATACAGTATGTCCAGAAAAAATACACTCGCGTTTAAATAAATGATATGTGATCCAGTTGTTCATATATTAAAATTGTTCTACTGAGGGAGCAGTGCTGATTATAGAGTCTGATAGCTGTGGGATGGACCTGCAGAAACGCTCCTTCAAACACCTTGGATGCAGTAACCTGCCACTGAAGGAGCTCTCTAGTCTAGCAATGTAGTCCTGCATGGGGTGAGAACCATCGTCCATCATGGATGACAGCTTAGTCATCATCCTCCCTTGTTCCACTACCTCCACACTGTTGAGGACTGTCATCCCAGGACAGAGCTAGCTCTCTGACCAGTTTATCAAGTCTCTTCAACTATGCAGCTGAGATGCTGCTGCCCCAGCAGACCACTCCATAGAAGATGGCTGGTCCCACCGTGTTACAACATGTCTTGATGAGTGCCCCCTGGACTCCAAAAGACCTCAGTCTCTTTAGTAGATACAAAACAGAAACTAATACTCATAAAATTCTTTAGTGAAGTTTAGAAAATACTACTACTACTGCTACTACTTCTACTAGATTCAAGATTCAGTCTTGAATCTCTTATGTCTTCCTCTTATCCTCTTGCCTAGTAGCTCCATATTTAGCATCTCTCCTTCAACACATGTTCAAATCATCTCAATCTTGCCTCTTCGGCTTTTCTCCAAACTTTCCAACCTGAGCTGTCCCTCTAATTTAATAATTTCTACTACTATTTTGTAAACTTTACCTTGCACTCTTGCTGGGACCCTCCTATCACAAATCACCCTTTACAGTTGACTCCAAGAAGTGAAACTCAACCACCTCCCTTACTCCTACTCCTTGAATCCTTACCATTCCACTGTCTCCACTCTTATTTGTGTGTATTTACTCTGTCTTGCTCCTACTTACTTTCATTTCTCTTCTCTCGAGTGCATACTTCCAGTTCTGCAGATTCAACTCAATCTGCTCCCTTCTCTCACTACAGATCATAATGTCATCTTTTAACATCATAGTTCACGGAGACTTCTGCCTGATCTCATTTGTCAACCTGTGTGTCACCATTGCAAACAAGAAAGGGGTCGGAGTCATCCTTGATGTAACCCCGCCTCCAGCTTCAAAACCATCCATCATCCCTAATGCACACCTCACCACTTTCACACTGCCCTCATAAATATCCTACACCTCTCTTACATACTTCTTTGCCACTCCTGACTTCCTCATACAGTATCACAACTCCTCTCTTGACACCCTGTCATATTCTTTCTCTAAATCCACAAAGACACAATGTAACTACTTCTGACCCTCTCTATATTTACCCATCAAAATTCTCAAAGTAAACATTGCATCTGGGTGCTCTTTCATGGCATGAAAAACCATACTACTGCTCCCTAATCCTCACCTCTGCTCTTAGCCTAGCTTCCACAACTCTTTCCCATATCTTCATGCTGTGGCTAATAAACTTTATACCTCTGTAGTTGCAACAGCTTTGCAAATTTCCCTTATTCTGCCACACTGCTACCAGTATGCTTCTTCTCCACTCCTCAGTCATCCTTTCACTTTGCAAGATTGTATTTAACAATCTAGTTAAAAATTCCACTGCCATTTCTCCTAAATACCTCCATGTATCCACAGGTATGTTGTCTGGGCCAAATGCCTTTCCACTCTTCATCCTCGTCATAGCTGTTCTCACTTCCTCCATGTTATTCCACAGCATTTCCTGATTTGCTATCTCAACATCAGCCGACTCCTCTCTCTCTCTCTCTCTCTCTCTCTCTCTCTCTCTCTCTCAGATCGGAAGAGCGTCGTGTAGGGAAAGAGTGTG
>OMLC01098515.1:0-10152 GCA_900302585.1 Regalecus glesne
ACACACGTATTTCCAGTTTAACAGCACATGCTAGTTTAGTGTGTCATATTTTAACAAAGGCCTCCAAGTACTCCATTTCTATTTGTACCTGAAAACCGCAAGCTACTTCTCCTTACACCAGGTACCAACAAGAACTGAGTTTCAAGAGTTTATTTCCGCTACGTGTTTTAGATATTGCTCTTCTTTTCCATACAGCTACTGCACAATACCCGATAGTGATACCTACTTATTGTGCAAACTTAAGTGATACTTACTGATACTGCACTGTCTGTACTGCCACTGTTTACTTGCCTCATCCAAGTGCCTTATTTGATTTCAATAGAGGACACTGCCTCATTTATCTTGTTTATTTGCATCAATTTTTTACTCTTTTTGATCTTGTTTTTCTATTGCTACTAGTTTCTGAGTTACCGAATGTAATTTCATTGTATGCCTATAATAATAACGTTTTTTCAATCAATTTAGATGAGCAGTACCTAATAATACACACGAAATACTTGCAGTTAATATTAACAAATAAAAAAGCCAACACCAAAATTAGCGGACAACACGTGATACAATTATAAAATTTTATCTATGTTTATGTTTTAAGATAAAGCTTTAAAATATTATCACAAATGCCAAACTTTTAATACCCATCATGTGAAAGAGGGCCTGCTTCAGTAGAATCTTTGTCTCCTCTGCCATCCATGCAACTCAAAAGCAATGCTCTTTACCCCATGATTTCAAAAAAAGGATTCCCTTATCAGTCCCGCAAGGGGAAATTTGGATTTCTCTGCATTTTTGACCCAACCTATTGTATAGGAGCAGTGAGCTGCCAACATATGGCGCTCGGGGAGCAGTTAGGGGTTAAGTGTCTTGCTCAAGGACACCTCGACATGCTGTATGCAGGACCGGGGATCGATCCTGCAACCTTCTGATTGCCAGACGACCGCTCTACCCACTGAGCTATGCCGCCCCAAACTAACCGACATCATCTCTGTATTGTCAACATGTCTTTGTTATATGGGTACAGTGTACCATCTGATTTACTGTGTTATGTCTCTTTTAGCTCATTGTAATATTGCAGCACACTGTTGTGTCTAATTTGCTGTGTGACACTCATTGGGTTCATATGAATTTCTGTAGTATGGCATGTGGATTTACTGTGTTATGTCTCTGTTGGTTCACACGCATGACCTCTGGTACAATGTAATGTCTGACTGTGTTGTGTGCCTATATATTTGTTTTATTATGGTACAAGCACCAGCTGTGGACAAAATAATTTTCTATCTTTTTACAGTAAACTCTATCTACTCAGAGGCTCCCCACCTTAACCAGTATGGGACCTGGGCGGTTTTTCTGATGTGTCATCCTGCCACAGTTTATAACCCCTGGTTGACCAGTGCTGCCTCCTCAGATGATTACATCACAGGCCTGTAACATGATGACTCCGCAGCAGATGCTGCTTAATGCCGGACTTAAGTGTCTTTATTAGCCGCCTGCCCTGTTGCAGTTAACGGGGATCACCAGCAACCACCATGTATGCAGCCATATGTTTACACGAACCTGGTGCGCATTTCCACTGCCTGGGTCCTTCTGCCAAACTACTAACATTATAAGACATCTGAAACAAGTGCCAGTTGACTCGGGCCGTGGGGGGAAAACACGGGGATGTTACATGAAGTACATTACTGTGTCTCGTAGAGAAACAACGACCAACCTTTGAAAAGATAGTCGTACTCGTCTTCCCTGTTCGTCATGTTTTCTTCTGTTTGGACTTTTTTTTTAAACAGACGAGGCGTCGGGTGTCCACTGGCGTTGACTCTTCTGTGACACTGGAATAAAACTTCAGGCGTATTCTGTCTTTTATTTGTTCCCCGGAGGTCAGTCACTTCTCGCCGTGGTTAGCCGAAAGTCTCACTCCTGCGAAGGGTACAAACGTCACAATTGACTGTTCTTGTCTGTAAAAAAATTACCCTGGCACAACTTAGTGAAACGTCCTTACTCACAAAGTTTCTCCTCTTCCTCCTCTTCGCCCGCCGTCATTTGTCATTTCCGAACAACGTAGCGTCGTTTTCATAAGCCCCGCCTCTTTTTAATCTCTCATTGGTTTACGGATGACATGCACCTGTCGCTGCAGCGGCCGTGATTGGTTGTGCGTTCAAGCATTTCCCTGTTGGACTGCTTGTTGTTGTCAGTGGTGACGTCCGCAGTCGGAGGTCTCTCTCTCTCTCTCTCCCTCTCTCTTTTTCTCTTTCTCTCTCACTCTATCTCTCTCTCCCTCTGCCTACCTCCCCTCTCTCTCTTTCTCTTTCTCTCTCACTCTCTATCTCCCTCTCCCTGCCTCCCCTCTCTCTCTTTCTTCCCCCCACAGGTGTGTCATGGACAGTCGAGCCCTGCCGGTTGGTTTTGTTCGTTACAGAATCTCAATGACCTCACTGCGAAATGGGCCGCTGCTTTATTTTCTTAAACTCCCCAGACTACATTCAAACCCAGATCATGTGTGACTGCTTGACTGAACGTACTCAAAGTGACACCAGGCACTCCTCCCGTTTCTTGAATTGGAACAAACGTCAATATAAATTTATCAATCGTTGTGGGCTTGTGAAGTGCTGTTTTAGTTCCATTATTGTGTATTTATCCTGTGTTGTATTTCTGTATGGACCTACGTGTCTGAATCAAATACGATTTGATTGATTGATTGTCCGTGCCCAGTGGTGGTGACGTCATCGATCTCATCCCTAGGTTTCCTTCTGTCGGAGGGGGGGCTCAGATTTGTTTTAAATGTCAGAATTAGCTATGAAGGGTAGAAACAGGCTTTGATGGGGCTTGGGTGGGTGTAATGTCTAATTTACTGTGTTGAGTCTCTGTTCGTTCATACGTATTAAGTCTGGTACGACGTAGAAACAGAATGGCTGACTGTTGTGTGTCTGCCAATTCTCATGATTGTGGTACTTGAACCAACTGAGAAAGACTAACATGTCAGAGTTGACTTAAGCAATCTGACGTCTCCGTGGGTGTGCTGTCGATAGGCGAGCTCTGCCGGTTTACTCGTTGCCAGTCATAATGACTTCACCTTCTCCAACATGTGTCACTGCCTCCCCGGGGCCATGAGTGATGACGTCACCAAGGTTATTCAGAGGTCTCCGTCTGTTGGGTGTCTTGGTTACTGGTTCCTGCTCTACTGAGGTCTACTACAGACCTCCCAAGATCAGCCTGTTTCATAGAAAAAGTTTAACAGAGTGAGCCTGCTATAATTTGTCTATTTGAATATGTGCTAAACTTCGGTGGTGGTCAGTTTCGGGTAAAAGTAGTGACACTTTTTTCCTACAGCCCTTTGTTTGTATAAGTTTCACTTATCACTGATAGACAAGTGGAAAAACACAAACACGTATTTGGACCTCTCTCATTTAGGGAAACTATTTTCAACTACCATTTAGAAATACAGCTCATATAAGAACATGATTTCCATCATCTTAGGCCACAGAGAATTGAGTATGTAAGTTTAAAGTACTTATGAATTTGAAGATAATAGATAAATAATATCAAAGTAAATGCTAGCCCTATGTGTGTTAACATGAGGCATTGATTATATACTTAACTTTGAGTGATCTGTAGTTGACCATCTGCGCCAGTCAGGGGTAAATTAGAACTTGTGTACATTTGACCTGGTTCTTTGAAATGAAGTTTCTGGAATTTCATCCCAGAATTTCCAGACATCATAATGGGATCATGAGGAGACAGCCGTGGATGCAAGTCCATGAATTCTGGGAAGGCATCCAGCACTTTATCTGTGCCCCCGTCCATAGGGTTAGTGGTTCTGTCAGGAAGGGCATCTGACATATAATTTTGCCAAATCCGTATGCAGATTGGCAAGACCAAACTGAATCGGTCAATGGCCATCATACACGGTACCAATGGAAAATATAGAATCCACTGAGGCAACCCCTGAAAAACAGAGAACTGGCTGAAAGAAGAAGATTATGAGATCATGTGTGAACCCAGATTTTGGACACTCAGGGTATTTAATTGTAAATTATGGATTTGAAAATGTATGAAAGAATAAAGAATTACAAACAGAGGAGGGCCAAAAAATATTCAGTTTTTGCTCACACAAGTACCAAATAATTTGGATGCAAGCACACAGTGCAACACCAATATAATGTGCCAAAAACCTTGGCAATAACAGGGATGTGCCTGAAATAAATCTAGTAATGCCTGATGTAGGCCCTGAACATCACCTTTCTGTTGCTCTAGGCAGGCTAAATCAAACACACTGACATGTTTGCACAGTCTACAATTCTGCATTGCAGGACACACACACACACACACACACACACAAATATGCAGCCCAAATATGCTTTCATTTTTTTTGTCCCAAAAAAATCAATGATTTCACCACAGACAGCAGCAGTCAGCATCACCAGCCAGAGCACATGCTCAGCAGTGACAGCAAATCACATCAAGGCATTACAGGCATCATGAATTCTTCATTTGTAGAATAGATATTAAATAACCACTCACAATCTACATTCAGAATATCAGTCCCAAAAGTAAACTGTCAAAACTAAAATTGGCTTTCTACATTTGGTCTCAACATTTGCATCATCTTATGATCCACACACAGTTCTTTTCCTGACCCACATTCAGATTATTACCATAAATTCTCAAAAGAATAACTATTTTCTTGAGATGTCTGACTTTCACTCATCATGCAGCACCAATACCATAGCATCACTGGGTTTGTGTGTTTCTCATATCAGTCGTTTTAGAGTGTTACCACTTGAGCCTGTTTATTGAATTGTGCTCTGTTCATCTTTTAGGTTGTGGAAAGCGCTTGTGGGGAAGGGTCTTCTCTATCTAGGAGGAATGCCATATTAAATGTTCCTACAGCAGGGCTTTTTCTCCTCCATGTTGTTTGTCGTTTGGACTTTGGCACCCAGTGACACAGCGTTGATGGAGCCCCGGGTCACCTTCTTACTGCTCACCTTCCTGTGAATCTCTGATGGGGAAATAATGACAAAGATGCTCACTAACTATAGAATAGCATAAGACGTAGATACTGATAAAATCAAAGAGGAATATCAACAACTCTGCCTGGTAGGGTTGTGTATTAGCATGAATTTGACGAAGCAAGGCAAATCTTGATACAAGCGTCACAATTCATTATATTCTGATATGTCATGATGTAAACACCGAGTCATATTGCAATATTTTGTCAATGTTTCAGATAAAACAGATCACTTAGAAAACATCTAAAAATTAGAAAATTAGAGTTGTCACATCCATAGCTAGTTCCACGCAGCCCTGTTGCAATACTGCATCTGTCACCTGGTGGTCGGAGATGGAAATACAATTACAGTGTCTTTGCCGTGTATGTGTGCGTGTGTTATCTTAAAAATCAGTGCTGTGTTTTTGAACGTTGCCACACTATTTGGAAGGAAAAATAGAAATGTGATACTCAAGAGTGTTGATATTTTTCTTGCAGCCTCACGGTCTGGTAATATTTCTTTGTAAGTTTGTCATGGATGCAATCCAGGGCGTTTTAAACATGGCACCCATTTTGAAACGGTATTGTTAAAAAGCAGGTCAGTTCATTTTAGATCAAATGAATGAACAACAAAATAAACTCTGGGGGTTAAACATAAACAAGGCAGACAATAGTTAACAAGTATTCAAAATGTGTTTGAAAAAAGTTACCTGTAAGAATGTTGTTGAATGCTTCTTCAACATTTGTTGAATCCAAAGCTGAGGTTTCCACAAATAAAAGTCCTTTCTTTTCTGCAAATGTAAATGAGATATAGGAAATAATCCAACGTTATTGTGTGTCACCTTGTAGTGGTACTGCATTGGAACAAAATTCAGATATTGTTGAACCGCAAAAGACAACTTAACAAATTAAAGAGGAGAATCTGAGACCAGGATACTTTTCACAAAATGAGGTCAGACATATTTAAAGGAGAATTGTTTGAAAAGTAGCTTTGGTTGGATGTTATACTTCACATTGCCAAAGGGTTCAATGTGATGAACGTCGTTTGGCTCCTTCAGCAGTGTTTTTGCATATGCAAAGCGAGTTTTGTGATATATATGTTGCTGTTCCCTATGGAAAAACCCTTATGACCATCCTGATCATTATATTTTTCATGTATGACTGTAAATTTTCACTTAACTATACCTTTTCGGTCATCTACATGCATTGAGCATGCATCAAGACACGCATTGCATTATAAAGTATAAATTCTATACTTTAACCCTGTAATGACGTGAAACGTGTTATGGCAGTTCTCAAACTTTTTCACACTTCACCAGTTAAGTAAGAAATACATTTTATTTTATTCATTACCTGTCAAAAACCAAGATAATAAACAATCCTTTTGATATTGTTCATCAATACCGTATTCCACATTTAGATCTGCTAATCCTTGAATACACCAGACAAGGCCTGTTGAAATTGAACACTGGGTTCACATGGGCATCCTGCGACCCACCCGGCTGTCCTCTGAGACCCACTTGTGGAGGTCACCCATTGTTTGAAAAATACCATCTTAGTTACTTCAAGTCTGTTGAGTGTCATGATAGGTGAAGTTTGTACCTGCAAAGTCTTTGGCCTCTTCTGTGGGAACAGATCTCTCTGAGACCAGGTCGGTCTTGTTGCCCACTAGCATGACCACGATGTGGGGGTCCGCATGGTCGTACAACTCCTTCAGCCAGCGCTCCACACTCTCGTAGGTCAAGGGTTTGGTGATATCGTAGATCAACATAGCTCCAACAGCCCCCCGGTAATACCTGTAGACACAAGGATGAGTGATTGTTACGCAGTCTTAATTATGTGTTTGCTTATTTTATTGATCAGTGCCTAGTAATGTGGTGTTCTTCTCTTGCCTGGCAGCTCCATATTCAGCATCCTTCTCCCAGTATACCAGCATCTCTCTTCCACACATGTCCAGACTATCTCAGTCTGGCCTCTCTTGTGTGTCTCTAAACCCTCCAACCTGAGCTGTTCCTTTGATATACTGGTTCCTAATCTTGTCCTTCTTCATCACTCCCAATGTAAATCTCAGCATCTTCACCTCCACCTCCAGTCTTTTCATCAGAGCTACTGTCTCCACTTCATACAACATAGCTGGTCTTATCACCATCTTGTAAACGTTCCCTTTCACTCTTGCTGGTACCCTTCTGTCACAAATCACCCCTGACACTCTTCCCCACCCGCTCCACCCTGCCTGCACTCTCTCCTCCACCTCTCTTCTGCACATCCTGTTACTTTGGACAAGTTGACTCCAAGTATCTAAACTCATCCACCTTCCTCATCTCTACCCCTCACATCCTCACCATTCTGCTGTCCCCTATAAAACAAACTAGATTCTACTCACCAACATTTGATGAGCAGTCATGGAACAATTGATATTTCTGTCTCAATTTGTTTTATCATTCCCATTCCCCACAGTGTGCTTGATTTCAATCCAATAGGTTTTTCAGCAGCTTGTTAAAGGACACATGAGAAATTCCTGGAGATGCTGAAATAACTCAGCAAAATAGCTACTCTAGACTCGGGCTGTCAGAAAAGAGCTTATCCTGCTGTGGCCCAGGAGACGCTCACATCCTACATCGTAGGAAATAAACAGTTATTGTTATTGTTTAAAAACACGTTACTGTGCCAATAGTTCTACCTGCATTTCCCCAGCCCAAAAGAACAAGTCAAGGGTGTCCTCTATGAGCAGAGACTGCTGCAGAGCTATGAGAGCTCAAAGAGAAAAAAGTTCTCGGTGTGATCAGCTGAGTTCTTGGACCAAAGTGTGTCAGTTGGAAGCTGGCTGGATTACAGAACCTGCTAGTTGACATGGGTGGAAACTGAAGATCAATGCCTGTCCTTATGTATTTTGTTAGCTGATGAAAGTATTACCCGAGTCCTAGGAAACCCACACTGAGGTTGTTTAACAGCAGCCTCACCCGTCACCTTGAGACCATTTTATGATGCAAATTGTTTTTTAGATGCCTTGATATTGTGGAGCATGTATAAAGTGTGTGAGTCTTCTCTTATGTGTTGCAGATAAGAGAAGATATTAATTTATTAGCCTCATGAGGGGAAATTTGCATGAAGTGGACACAGTGAGAAAGCATGGCAGTATCAACCTTACAGAGCTGTGAGGGTCTGCAGTACTCACGCTGAGGTGATGGCACGGTATCGCTCCAGACCGGCCGTGTCCCATATCTGGGCCTTGATGGCAAAGCCCTGCAGCTGCACCGTCCGGGTGCTGAACTCCACCCCGATGGTGGTGTGACTTTTATGGTTAAACTCCCCCTTGGTGAAACGAGACAGCAGGTTGCTCTTTCCAACACCAGACTCTCCTATCAGAACCACTGCAGAGTTCAGATGCAACACAAAGAGGGAGCATTGTCAATGAACAGATCCTGATGAAAGATGCTGAGGCTCAGCTGGAAGGAGAGACACACCAGCATCAGTGTTCTAGAAGAAAACATGACCTGACATCACCACCACAGCACCAATACAGCACCGACTCTGATGGACAGGCCATGTCCTCTGCATGTCCAGCACACGTCTGCCCAAACAGATCCTGTTCTCCCACCTGGGGGACGGTCAGCAAGGTACCAGCGGGGAAAAATAACGACTAAACATCAGGACCAACATCCAACATCACATCAAGCCACTGGGAAAACATTATGCTGGGCAGGCGCTCCTGGAAGAAACCCGTGCAGGGAGGAGATGCACGTCATGAAATGGAACCCCACTGTGCTGCGGAGAAAAGGCAGCAGCACCACGAGGAGAGAGAGAAAAAGGCTCCACCACCACCACCACCTCCCCCTGTCCACACTGCACCACAGCAGGTGGGCTGCAGATCTGCCTCTACAGCCTTCTGAAGACCCACAAGTAGAAACCCAACAGAGGACAGACATGCTCGCTTCAAGTGACCTCCTCCAGGCAGACAGACAGGTGGATGAGGCATATGGACTCTTGCAGAAGTCGGGGGAGGCCTTTCTAGACATAAACCAGCACAGTGTCTCCCACAGATCTCTCTGGATGAATGGGACAGACTTGTGTGAGTCCGTCTCACTAAGCTCAGTCCAACTGTTCTTTAGTGTGTGGCCTTGTGTTGAGGTGTGTCCTCACAAGGCCCGCTTAACCTCCCTCACAGTATTAGCTGTCACAGGCTGTGTCTCATTATGTCATTACAGCCATGTCACAATAATGCACTCATCAAGACAACAGCACCACGCCTGCATGACTGCCGGGTCAGTTATCACAGCTCGGGTGCACAGGACACATGTGGGGAGGAGTTTCTGAGCTTTTCAGGTTTCTATGATGGACAATGTTGGGACAACTTCTGGTAGATGGAAAGGGAAGTTCATCATTTAAAGGATTCATTGACTCTTTCACGTTTTGTCGGTTGATTATCTCCCAGCAGCTACTTTTCACCCTGATTTCTATTGAGTGTCTGGCACATTCCTCACCGAAGCCATTTGGCACAGCCAGTTGATAATAATCGAGGAGTTTTCCTCTCCATTCGCCAACTTCCTGGAGTATAAAAATACTTTTGCTCAAGAAAACCTAAATGTCCGCTTAAGAGAATTTGGTACAATGTGTGTATCATTTAAAGTGTGATACATTTAAATATCTATTAAAGAGTATTTGATACAGTTAAATACCTCTCACACTTAGCCCACCCATCCAGCCCTCCCACCAACCACACATCTGCAAACACACCATGTCCCATTTGTTTTATTCTATAACCCTTAACCCTAACTCACCTTAACCATCAGGGCTACATGCCAAATCTTCACCCTTACTATAACCTCATTCTAACCTTGATGCCTCCGGTGGTGTAGGGGGGTAAGACACCTATGTTCAGTGCATCTCTGCATCATGCAGTTGAGTGTTCAAATCGCGACTTTACAGTTTCCAACCACAGCCAGATGTCCATAGTGAGTGGGTCATAATTGGCTAAGCCTCACATGGGTATAAGGGTTAGGTTGGATAAAGTATTCTGGGTTCACTAGTGTCCCCCTCTGGGTCGTCCAGGCCTCTTGGTTAAGTGAAGGGAAAGTACTTTGCTTCATTCTCCTCTGACGACCAAGCACTGTGCTTTCCCCACCAGACCATGATGTGTGGACTAGTGAGGACTAGTGGTCATGTGACTTGGAGGAGACACA
>OMLC01098545.1:0-17132 GCA_900302585.1 Regalecus glesne
TCTCTATAATATATATATATATATATATACATATATATATATATATATATACATATATATATATACATATATATATATACATATATATATATACATATATATATATATATATATATATATATATACACATATATATACACATATATATATACACATATATATATACACATATATATATACACATATATACATACACATATATACATATATATACATATATATATATATACATATATATATACATATATATATATATATATACATATATATATATGTATATGTATATATATATAAACACACACACACACACGTGTGTGATATATAAGGCTTCTTTGAATTAGTATATGAAACCTGCTCTTGTAAACAGTAATCCAACTAACATTCAAAAACCAAATGAAAATCCCAAATAATTCCATTTAAATGAAATGTACATAGAAATGCTGTTTTATGGACAACCTTTTCTCTCTATTTTGCAGGAGGCCATAACTATGACAAAAACCAGGTGATCCTCAACACGTACGATCCAGCTAAACTAAGCCAAAGATGGACATTGGAGATTCTATAAAGATTTACGGGCTGCAGAATCGGATCCTAATTGGACATAGCTCTACCAGGCTCCTCAGGGAAAGAGCCACAGTGGGCCCCTCTCATCAAGGAGAAGAGGCTTTGTTGAAATCAGTTGAATGCTTGCTGCTCGTGGACTCTGCAGTTTCCAAAAAGAAATTCAACGTTTGACAGCTACAGAAAAAACTCAAAAGATCGTATTATGAGCCACTTCAAGAGAAGAAGGGACAAATAAATGGCCTTTCAATACTCATTACAAGAAAGTGGACTCTGAACTTGAACTATGCATGATTTACACATCTATTAATACATCAAATGGCTTATACTATGTCTTTTTTCATAATTAAACTCATTTGCGTTATCATATTTAAGATTTATTGCACTTTAAACAAACATTTTCTCAAAGAAGACTTAATTTTGGCTTTTTTTATCATCTCATTTCTCTTGTCAATAACTTGTTTACCAGGAGCCTATGTACAGTGTAACAGATCAACTTTCAACCCTTTTACTTCAATAGTTTGATTTCAAAAAGCAATTCCTTTATGTTTACAATAAAATAATGTATTCATTTATTTTCCAAACCATAACAAAAAACTAATTTTTACTGTCAATGAGGAAGTCTTCAGCTGCATGTAGAGAAAACCGATGAAAGGAAATTTCATTATGCATTTGGTGTGTGTTCCTTCTGTGAAGGTTGGATAGACAATGTTATAATTCAAGTATCGAACCCCACTCGACAAGTGGGGCCTGAAACATTGCTTTTGTTCAGTCACTTAATTAATCGCAGTAGACCACTGGATTACAAAAGGCTATATTTTTCCACAAGCCAGGCCTGACATACATGGGAGTTCAGAGTTTCTGCAAGAGTAGTCAGGCCAAAGAAATCCCAAAGATCCAAACCCTTTGTGAAAGTATCGCATCTAAAGCGATAAAAGACTTAACAACATTCAACCCGTTCCCAATGTCAACTTAAATATCATGTATAATCCTATGAACGGCATAAGGGCTCCCTGACTTATTAGAACAAACTTCTCATTGTAAGGAGAAAGAAAAATCACTTTCTTGATGTTCCAAAAGTTCCAGAAACTTAGCCTGCCTTGCCCTTCTACTTTGTCTTTAGCTTGGCTTGGGTGCTTCTTGGACTTGCTTCTGTTCCGTTGTCTCCCTGTTAACGTCACTCACAGAGTCCTCAGCCGGTGCACAGCTGTTTTCCTCATCATTTACTACGACCACTGTCTTTCCCCTGGCATGGCCTTGTTCCATCTTCTGAAAGGCTTGAGGCACCTGGGTGAATGGGAACTGGGCCTCCACCACTGGTAGGATCTGTAACAGACCAGGTGAAACATTCACAGATGCCAGCCTAAAACATGTGACTTAAAGAGCTACTACCACAATAAGCAATCAGACCTCAGTCAAATTGTTTTTGGGGAGTTTGTATTACCCTGATTGCAGAACTTTACAAATATTTTTCGTAACTATTTTTTTCATCAGTTTAAAGACAATTAGCGGAGTACAATGGAGAACAACATATAAAAAGTCATACAATGACAAAGTACACTGTCCACAAATGACAAAGAAAAGAGAAGAAAAAAAATGACCATAGCAGGGCCCCACCATCTCAAGAATTTATTTTCCTGATGCCTCAAGTTACGTGCTATTTCTTCCATAATCGTGGGGAGCCACAAGAGCCCTGCCCATAATTGAAATGTTGGGACAGTGGGTTTTAACTAGTTTATAATGATTTATTTAATGGCATTCCTTTAATGGTGGAGGCTGCAGTAACTCAGCGGTAGAATGTCTGCTTTGGAAAATGAGAAGCCAGACATCGCTGGTTTGATCCCATGGCAGGGTGCAAGGAAGGACATCTGGACTTAATACATGACTTCATCTATGTCTACATTCATCCCACAACATGGGAACTGATAGTGAAACGTAATCAGTCCAATATGGTGTATAGCATGACGAATATCACGACCAAGACAATCATTCCTTTAATGGCTGCCACTATGAGAATCAGGAGAAGATGTGACGGACTTGTGCTCTCAATTCCCTTGGGGAGAACTCCCAGTAAAAACAATGGTTCTTAAGAGATATTTATTTTGGAAATAGAATGGAGATTGATACAAATCTCATTCCACCATCACTGCAAATCGTTACATGACCAAAAGGTATGGACAAAATGGGGGTCTGTTTCATCACACAATTTTTCAAGCAGTTGCTGGGAGGTGATGAGTGTATGATATAGATTGGAAATAACCATGTCATCAGTGTTGCCAAGCTGGGCATGGACACAGTGCTATTCAGCTGATGGAGATTTGATTTTATTAATTTCCTGACATCTTTCAAGAAAATGTCTAAGTTGTGGATACCAGAAGAAGTCAGTATCTAGAAGCCCTCCTCTTTTTTCCATGCAATATTATTTGAGTCTGGTGGTGGTGGTGGTGATGAATATAGATAAGATAACATCTAGCCCAAATTTTGAAGCCCAAATCTAGTTGTAATAATACGAAATTAGGTATGGATTTGATTGTTTATAAGGTCGACAAGGATATGAGTAATTGGTATGTTTTCTGAATTCCTCTCCAGATGTTAGCAGTTTTTGTCCACGCATTTACCTTGCATGATCCCATGGGTATATTTGAGAATGGTATTTTTTCAATTACATGTTTTTATTTTCATCTCTTCATGTCCAACCATTTGATTATTATATAATTGGCAATCCAAGCCACCATAGTCTTTAATTGTGCTGCCCAAAAATATAGTTTTAAGTTTTGTAGAGCAAGTCCTGATATGACTTATAGAATTGTAGAGTCTTGAGTCTTACTCTGGGCCTTCTACCGTGCCAAATGAAGCAAGACATCAAGCAATCCAACATACAAAATATTGATTCCAATATTGAAAAAGGCAGCATTTTAAATAAAGTTTTCTTCAGAGGACAGTCATATGAATGAATTCAAGTCGACCTAGGGGCAGCATGACTCAGGAGGTAGAGGTAGTAATTGGAGGGCCATTGGTTTGATCCCCAGCTCTCCATCGTAAAGTGTACTGAACTGTTCTTGAACAAGACACTGAACTCCTAGCTGCATCCGTCCCCTGCACTTATACAATAGGATGGGTTATATGTGGCAGACAAATTCCTTTGTAAAATTAAAATGACCAAATAATGTGGCTACCTAATGGGGATAACGGCAGAGATGACCATCAGGTAAGATCATCTAGAATGGTATTAATTGTTTTGTCATACTTAGTATTGTATAATCTGTATAGCGATTGAAGAATAAAAATCCCAAGTTATTTAATGCCTTTAGACAACCATCTAAAATCACTGTCAGCTTTAGTTTGATTTGGGATAAAGCTGTTAATATTAGTGAGTTTTGACAGCCAGAAGTATTGGGAGGTCAATTTACTTTCCTGTGAGAATCATAAGAATATCTCTTTGTTCTGGTATAATGGGATATAGACAGCTGCTGCATTCTAAACAGGGTATACAACAGACAGGTTTTAAAACCTTAAGAACCATTTGCATTAAGTGTGACATGTTATCTGAAGCGCCATCTTATGCTGAGCCTCTCTAACTTGTGGAGAAAATTAAAGAAAGTGGTTTTTTTTTTAGTTGCTGCTTTTTTTGTTACACGTGCTCCCCCTAAGCATTATTCCTAATGCTAAATAATGTGATTTAGAACAATATTAAAAAGTAAGGGGGTGAGGGAGGGGTTTAGAATGTGATGAGGATGGACAATCCTCCGCTAACCCCACAGTGGCCGAGCCAGCCTTATCATTCTGGTCAGCATCTCTTGTCATTAACAATGAATGGGAAGCGGAGTGGTGCCACACTGGAAACAGGTCGCACATCTAACCGAGTGGAGCACATAGGGAGTGTTTGTGTGTTTGCATATGTGTGCATGCGCGCTTGTCGGCGGCTTCCCGCCACATGTCGCTTTCCATAAGCCCCAGAACAAAAGAGTAGAAGTCCAATGCGCTTAGCGAATGGCTGCTCAGCACTGTTTCAAAACCCATTCATCGTCCCTCAGTGCCTGACTCATCGCTCATCGGCCAACCAGCTAGTAGGGTGGGAATGTGATGCTCACTACTTAACAAAAACACACAACCCGTAAGCTGAACACAGGGGCGCGCGTGGAATCCCTGGCATGCTGCTATTCAATTCTCTCAAACACAAAGTGAGCCTTATGAATGTGAAAAGACATGCTGCATTTCCTCCTTTCCCCCATGTCCACAGTTATGACTGGCAATAAGTGAGAGAGGTGGATTTATTTCCAACACATAATCATGAATACCTTTCCTGCATCCACCAGCTTGCTGATCTCATCCAGTGCAGGCCCATCTGGAGCATATAACCCCCAGCGATAGAACACTCCCTTTGATATTATATTCTGGTGAAAAAAAACAAGACATAATAAGGGTGTGTTAGCCGGAAAAATGTTAAATAAGAATTGTGCACTGTATATATTTTCAAAACTGAAAAAAAACCAATGCAAAAAAATAAAAAGGGATAGGCCAAGAGGGGCCAATATAACCTACTGGGAAAAAAACTTGGTTTCAATAGAAAACCCTTTTACAACCCAATCTATATTCCACGACCATTGACTGATAATGATATAACTTGTTATACATCATCTGGTTGTTCATCGATCATGCCTTCTTAATTGATAGGTTGGAGAACTGGTTTGTCATTTGCGGAACAACGTTAGATTAGTTTCACTCTTATTTGATTTATAGATATTTCAATGTCTGTATTAATAATCAGGTATCCTAGTCAGCTCACCTGTGTGGGGGGGCCCCCAGGGGTCTGTCCTTGGGCCAATCCTCCTCTCTTTATACATGCTACCTCTAGGTTATTTGTTTAGTCGGCATAGCGGCATAGCTCAGTGGGTAGAGCGGTCATCTGCCAATTGGAAGGTTGCAGGTTTGATCCCCGGTACTACATATAGCATGTCGAGGTGTCCTTGAGCAAGACACTGAACCCCTAACTGCTCCCCGAGCGTCATATGTTGGCAGCTCACTGCTCCTGTACAATAGGTTGGGTCAAAAATGCAGAGAAATCCAAATTTCTCCTTGCGGGACTGATAAGGGAATCTATTTTTTTTGGGTCTCTTTTAAGACATGTCACACCGCTGTTATGCTGATGATACTCTGATCTAATTTTCTGCCAAACCCAATAACCCGAATCAAATGTCCTCCTTCCACGATTACTTATCTGCCATCAAAGAATGGATATCCCTTAATTTCCCTGACAAAACTGAAGTTTTCTTTAGCAAAGAAATATTGCTAAAATAAGATATATTTAGCCTTTGAAGGACCTTGAAGTATGAATTCATAATTTCATCTTCTCTCATCTAGATTACTCTAACCCCCCCTTTTACCTGTCAAGCTGCTTTAAATCATTCACAGTTGATTCAAATTGCAGCTTCTAGATTACTCAGTAGGAACTAGCTGCTAGTCCCACATTACCCCTGTTGTATCATCTCTTCACGGACTTCAGATTAAATTCAGAATAACCTACCAGATCTTATTGATTGCATTTAAAGCACTTGTATATCTTGCCCCCAGTTATATTTCTGATCTTCTCACTCCTCCATTGATCCTGACCACTCAGACCCTCAAATCTTAGTCTTTCATCAATCCTCTACTCTAACAGCAAAAAAATTACTGTGCCTTTAGAGTTTTAACACCAAACTTCTGGAATAATCTTCCCCAATCCATCACATTTTCAGAATCGTTGGACGGTTTTAAGCTCCTTCTAGAAACCTATTTGTTTAGGGAAGTCTTTTTATGGAGCTGTTGTGGCTGGTTCTTAACTTGATCCATTTCTTTCTCCGTCATGTTTAATTTTCATTTTACCTTTCTTATCGATTTACTCTTGTTTTGTGTGATTCCATATAAAGCACTTGGTAACTGTGTGTTTTTAAAACCACTAAATAAATCAACTTTACATACTTATACAGTGATTTATTGAAGCCCTCGCTTGATCCCACAAACTTAACCATTATATTGCTAAAAAAAAACAATATTATACTCACAGTAAAGTCTATCTTGTGCACTTTGCAAACCTATTGCACAGCATCATGGAAAAATAAACCCCTCCAAGCAGATTATTCTGGGATACATAGGACTTCTTCAAATTAGAGAATGAGAGACTATTTGAGAAGAATTTGACAATTTATGACACTATAGCCGAGAGATACTTTTGTGATCACTCTGTGAAATTAATCCAACACATTATACTAATGGAACCATTTATTTTTATTTATTTTTATTTATTTTTATTTTATTTTTTTAATTTTTTTTTTAATTTTTTTTTTTTAATTTTTTAAAATTTTTATTCTAATTTTATCTCTATTTTATTTTATCTCTATTTTATTTTTATTTTTTTTATTTTTTTTTGCATTGTATTGTTTTTGCATTGTACTGTATAAAATTGTTTTTATAGCACTTTGAGAATTCAACTGAATTGTAAGGTGCATTACAAATACAATTTATTATTATTATTATTATTATTACTACAAATTAAGATCCTGAATATTTGGCCTGTTGTTGCTGAGATATGCTGCCGACAGTGTTCAACAAGTCGGTCAGTGGAACAATTGAATATGATGGATAAACAGACAGAGAGAGTATTCATGTATTAAATCAAGGCAAATTTACACTCAAATTTTTCCAAATCATTCATCATTCATCAACTAGTGCCCAAGACATAAAACATGGGGAACTCTGTTCTGTTGATCACAAAAAAGGTGAATCAGTTCAACTGAAAGTTTATTTAAAAAGTTTATCTAGAAACGCTTCATCATTAACTGGATTATTGGAGCATGCATCAAGACACCTGTTCTGCTTCTATTCAACTTTGTGACTAGCAGAACAAATAAACACAACACAGCAAGGAGATGTGCATAAATCAGTTCCTCTTTCAACTGAATATCATGTCATGTGCCATCACTTTGTCACAGAGTTCAGGCTTAATTTGGATATGGCAGGAGGCTGTCCTGATAGGTCATTACAGCCATCCAGTTAACCACCATCAGATGAACTGATTCAACTTTCTGTGATAACCACCAGAGGGCTCTGTAAGGCTGTGATCTCCCAGCTGCAAAGACCCACTGTCCGGCTCTGAGGGTGTGACTCATGTGGCTGAGCCACACCAAACTGACAATCCAGCTGCTCCCACGAACAATGGGCCTGGAGGAGAGAAACACCCGGGGGGAGTCTATCCTCACAAATACTGCTAGTTCAGCAACAAATGCATGCGTAAAAACACACACACACACACAAAACATCCAGAACAACACACACAGACATCCACTGCAGCTGTAGTCTTTCTGTAAGCCATGCCGGTACAGCACTGGATAACTTGACTCAATCCTGAAAACAGCCCCACCATGCTTCCATCTATCCACCCACACAGCTCAGTTTAAATGCACCCTCCTCTTACACATGCACTCCACAAACAGGGAGATTGACAAGACGGACGGACGGACGGACACACACAAACAAAACGCAATTTTGGCTAACTTTCCATAGTGAAATAACAATATCGTATGCATATCCTCAGGTTTATAACAACCTGCAGGGGATATTTATTCTGATCAAGCATAAAAGTCAGAATTCATAAGGAAAATGCGTCATGCTATTACTTGCATATTTGCTCTCTCGTTCAAAATGTGAACTTCAACTCCTTCGAAGACATCAGTGCGGATATCTATCAACTCTGACAGGACACCCATTTTACCATCACGCCATTTAATGTGAACTGAGGCCAAACAAAAGGACTTTTTCAATGGTTTGGTACACCCGTGGTTCCCGCCCATGTTTAGAACTAATGACAAATACTTCTGTCAAAACATTTTCTTTTAAACGTGTGACCATTCAAATTGTACATTTTCATCCAACCCAAACGAAAAAGAACCAGACACTATGAATCCTGCAACTCATTAAATAACTAAAACTCTACTATATATTAGTTTCCTATTTAAATCAGAAACTATCTATGCAGATTTAAATGCCACCCAGTGTGAAACTGATCTACAGCAGCTAGCGTGGTGTCACATTTAGTTTACCGCTTAAGAGTCTTAACGCTTGAATAAAAACAATTGACAGCCTCACTGTAAGTGTGCTAAGTGCACCGCTTTCAGTTATTATCAGTGGATGGAACATTTGATACAAGATAGCTTGTTATATTTTGTAGAATTGTTTGACCATTAATGAGGATTACAACTCAAATTATTTCAATTTATTAGCCATGGACGGAGCTAAACAACCACATGATTAGATATTTGTGTTTCCTGGCCTGTCCTCAAGAGAATCCAAGTGGTAAAACAAAACAACAGTGAGGTCATTTTTTATGTTTCACTATTAGTCCCCACATCGTGGGCCTGGACTTAGAATAAGTGTAGGGAATTAAGGCCAGACGCCCTTCCTGATGCCCTACAGCGGGTTTGAACCTACATCTGGCTCGCCAGTTCCTGAAGTGTGTGCTCTACCACCCAGCTATGGCAGCCCCCTACACAAAATAGTAACACCTATAAATAGCATGGATGTCTGCGATTAGCATGTTGCATCAGACGCAAACAACTAATCTATATGTGGCCACTTCTGTATCAAGATTTCGCTGGAGATTGTGTTTTGCAAACAGGGTTATTGTCTAGCAATAAGGGCAATACGGCCATTACAATGCATGAGGGTTTTTCGAAAAAAAATATTTGGATTTTGATCATTTGGGATTTGTTTGCATCAATTAGCCATTAGAACTTTCAGCTTACATGGGACATTTTCATGCTTGCATTTATAATTAAAATATATACTATTTAAATTCCTGCATTTAAAAAGTATCCACTTCTTTTTTTGTACTGCACCTGTACAGCCTTGTTGTGTAGGGTAAACCCTGAGCGTATGGCTCCATCCAGCAGACCCATGGAGTCGGTGTTGAGGAGCAAGGGTGTTACCAGGGTGACGTACTTGGCCCCGGACCAGGACTTCAGCAGGCCCAGAGCCCAATTTTCTGTGTCTCCTCCCACGTTATCGAGAATCACGTCAAACCTGGTAGCAGGACACAGACTGGAAACCTTACAGACAGGAAAACTTCTCTGAAGATGGAAGGCTTTCAAGGCTGACAACCCGTGTCACCAGAACTCTAATTTAAACAGTGTGGAAGGCAAATGCTACTTGTTAGGCTTATTTTGATGCCTGACGGTACTTGAGCTGAGGCTTTGGGATCATCAAGCATCCACGCAGGCCTTTTGAGCACTGGTCTCAATGGAAACTAGGGAGTGAATTAGCAAACAGGCAGGCCAAGGTTCAAACAGAAATAGAAGAGAATATATTTCTATCGTTAGCATGTCTGCAGGATTGTCTGATAGTGCCAAAGATACTGGTTGGCTCGCACATAACGTTCTGCTCTATTTTTTCATCCCTGAAAACACCTCAACACTGCATAATATAGTTACATATTCTTAATTTACTATGGAACCACTTACTTCTCCAGGTGTTCCAGTTGTTCAGCAACATCCCCTGTTGTGTAGTCCACAACCTCATCAGCCCCAAGTCCTCTGACCAGCCCCTCTGCATTTTGAGAGCAAGTAACGGTTACATGGGCACCCCAGGTCTTGAGTAACTGGAATGGCAGACAAAGCCCAAGGACACACACAGTGTGTGACACAAACAGATTTCAATCGGGTCAAATCTAAAACCTGAAGCATGAATAGAAGTGACACAATTTTGGCCAGGATATTTTGGAAAAGCTCGGTATGTAAGAGAACTGGTAAATGGCAGCAGATGTGGGTTAACAGTCATAACTGGTTTAAGGATAGACCAGTTGCTACACCACAGCATATTGTATATCTTGAGCTGTGTAGGTATCCCAGTTGGCATCAGTTGCTAAATAACAACAGTGTGGTCAAATTTTCATGACCACCAAGCCAATATGAAAGTTGTGCATGGAGCCTGAAGCTAAGGATTGGTAAGTGCCAATAGTTTTGGGGCACCAATACCAAAGTGGGAAGTACCAACATGATTGATAGTGTCTGTACTGAGGGTGCTTCTTATTGGTGCCACAAGTCACATAAAGATACATAATTAATTTTCCACAGCAGGTGTTAGAATCAGCCAAAAGGTCAGACATTGCAGCACAAGGCGTTAATATGCTAATTTATTTAAATGAGAACAAATGTTAAAACCCCATGTCAACTAATAAATGCAATACCTTGAAGTCGTTAGTTACTGTTACATGCCACAGATAAAAATCAACATGCTGCTTTATGTTATGTAAAGGTCTGGTTGCCTACCAGCAGTTTAATGAAAAAAATATAAGATGTCATAGTTTTTGTTTGCCTCGAAAGAAATGCAGGTACCCATTACTCTGGTAAAGTACATGTCTGAATCTCAGAAGAAACATTGAACACTCTTGAGGTTGTATCATGCAGGTCAATGGTTAAAGTTTGTATATTTAGTTCGTCTGAATTGGGCATTTGTGTGAATACTGTCTGTTAGGCGCTGCACAAAAGGACTTTTACATCATTTCCTGTTTATCAGCAAAGGCTCACAAGCAATTCAACTATGATTACTGATAATGAGGGGTGACCTCACCTGAATGGAAAATGTTCCGACACCTCCGGATCCACCAATAATCAAGACTCTGGGAGGGGAAAAAAGAGAAAGCTGAGGGTCATTTAACGTGCATATAACAAGTGAATTAATGAAAAGGAGATGTGGGTTTGGATATGAGGGTATTACCACGCTGTCACGGCTGGCATTGATACTTACCTTTTATCGGAACAGTTGTCTCTGCAAAGGCCTCCTGCATTGACGAGGGCAGACCAGGCTGTGGCAGCTACATAAGGGATGGAAGCTGCCTCCGTATGACTCAGCAACTTTGGTTTGTGAGAGACCTGGATACATACAGCCAAGCACACGGATATTATCAACAGTTGGGCGGATATCAAACCAAAAAAATAAGGGGCATATTAAACCTTCTAGATTTCCCCCTGGTTATTGAAATGATTAAAAATTCCAGTCAAATAATTAGAGCTGCTGTGAGGAGAGCTAGCCTGGAGCTGCCAAGTAAACGAAGCACACTGCAAGCCAGAAACACAGAGGAGTTTGTCTGCCTGCCTAATTGCTGCCTCAGAGGCTCACGCAACCACACAAACTTAAGCCTAATTGATTCACACACACTGCGGGATTACATAATGGGAGGCACTTCTTCCAAACTATTTCTCTTCCCTCACACTGGAACGATGTGTAACAGGCGAGTTCTTCAAAGATCATGCACTTGCTGCTGTTCCCTTGAATATAATAATATCAACAATAATAATAAAGGTCGGTTTTATGTCACAATTAGTCCCTACATTGTTGAGGTGGACATGGACCTATATGGAGAGTGTGTGTGTGTGTGTGTGGGGGGGGGGTTAAGGCCAGATGCCCTTCTTGATGCCCCGCGGTAGGATTGAACCCGTGGCATCTTGATTGATCATTTCCTGAAGTATGCCTTCTATTTCTAATAATCATACTTCTATCGCACGTTTCTAAATAGTCAAGCTGCTTTACATCAGACGCACGTAAGGTTAACAGAAATGTTTCAAGTTGAAAAGCCATGATTTTCCTGATCTGTCCCCCCCTATGGCAGACAAAACTGCAAAAAAAGACTAGGCTAAATCCTAGTATATGGCTAGACCATAACTATAAGATATACGATATAAGATGTTCCTTTATTTGTCCCACGGGGGAAATTACGGTGTTACAGCAGCAAAGTGAAAAGCACAGTAAGAGTGGCATCAAATCTAGAACATAATATGCAACATCAATTAAAACAAGGGGAGAAATATTAACAGGGGCAGCATGGCTCAGTGAGTAGAGCAAGACACTGTTCCCCTAACTGCTCTGCCCTGTGATAGACTGGTGACCTATACAGGGTGTACCCCGCCTTTCACCCAATGAGAGCAGAGATCGGCTCCAGCTACCCCGTGACACGATTTTGGATGGATCGATGGAGAAATATTAACATTATATACAGTATGAACAGGAATACATATTTACTAAATGTTTTTTTTTTGCATGACTATGTTTAATAAGCCTTAGTTTTAACATCAGCTCCTTAAACAGATGACGTAATAGAGGACTATTTGTGCTGATTCATTTTGAAAGAGCAATAACCATTGGGGAAACTCCAATTCAGCTGTCCAACCAATCATGAAACTCCCATCACTCATTCAGACACTCACTCATGGACAACCGCATGCGAATGGCTGGACCTGCTGTTGAAGTCCAGCCAACAAGGTGGAGCAGTAACTGTCGCTAGTGTATCATCAGCTAAGTAAAAAATAGTTCACACACTTGTAAAAATAGCATCCTTGGACAAAAGCCCAAACAGCCAATCTATATTACAAACTACTCAGGAAGCACCGATCTCATTTTTCAATTCAAATAAATGGTTTGGAATGTAAATATTTAAGTACTGATCCAATCAATTACTTTTGCTGAAAGGTGTGGATTTAAAGAGATTTAGATTGAGGCCAGTGGGAAAAATAATTGAGATTTAATATTTCCTCCTCTCTTCAAAAAATATGAAAGTCATTGTTTATGAAAACTTATCAAAAGTTATTCTTGACTTGTGGCATCAGATTTATTCTTGGGTAAATCACATATTTCAGCTTAAGCAACAAATACCGGAAGTGTCCCATAGTTTACTGAAATAAATGCCAAGTGAAATAAATGTTCAGTATAATCATCATTGCAATCAAAACAGTGAATACATGGGAAACAATTAAACCATTTACTTGAGGTCCTTAAGCAGGATCCCCCTGTTCTGTTAAATGCCTATAATATAATGCATATATAATATTGGTGAACAAGCTTTTGTCAAGCAGGCCCCTGAGCTCTGAAGCAACTTGTCCTTAGAGAATTCCGTTGTTGTTATGGCTAATATCCTATTGATTGTCATATATTAAATAGCATTTGCCTCATATTTTTATACCACTTATTTGATGATTTCATTTCTGGCTTCATACACTAGACTTGTTTACAAAGTTTCAATTTCTTTTGTGATTTAAAAAACAGCATTTTACAAAGGAAAGCGACATTATTGTGTAATCATATTCTTACAACCAAATTTGTTCTCAGCATTTAACCCATCATCTTGTATAAGGACAGTGGATAGCTGCAGAGCCCAGTTTTTTATTCATTTGTTTTTTTTATTTATCTAATTATCATTCATGTGGTTCTGATTCTGATGTAACAAATGTTGATATAAATAAAACTTAAATCTTTTGAATATTAACAGCATACCTCATACTCGGCAAGAGCCACAAACTCTGCCAGGCTGCCTTGCTTCCAAGGAGGAACAGCAGCCCATACCTAAAAAGATTTTCCATTTTACTAACTGTATACAAAGAAAATATGCTATCCATTCCACAAACTTTCAGTCAAATAGGTTGTTTTAGTTCAATCATGTTTTTAATACAAGGGTTAATTTCTTAGATAGCAGGAGGATGTTTTTAGATTCAGAACAATAGTCACAATTATGTGTTAGTTTTCAGATTAATAGTTGGCCATATAAGAACTATTGAGTGTTAACTGACCAAGACTTTTTACAGATAACCTCTCCCCAACCCACCTAGGTGTTCAATAATGTATTGATGCATACTCAATAATCCAGATAAGGAAAATCCAGAAAATTGAATGAGTTCAACTGGACACAACTGATTCAACATTCTGGGGAATCAATAATCTAATGCATAGACTGCAAAATGACACATCATGTTTTACCTCGCAGAAAACTAGATATGATTAGAATAACTAAACAAAATGTGAATGCAATTCTTATTATGCAAAAACGTCTGTAAAATATTAAGCAGCTGGGAAAGTTATGTTACTCTGATCAGGTAGGACCAATCAAGTACACCCGTTTAAAAAAAATCATACTTCTTGTTTTGTGCGAGTAATGGACAAGGTCATTACCTCATCCCCGGGAGAAAAATGGGTCACTGCAGAACCACAGTCCACCACTACACCAGACACATCCCGACCAAGGATCAGAGGAAACTCAATGTCGCTTTGCATCACAGACATAGGATCCCGTCTCAACTTCAGCACTTTAGCCCCATACCCTCCTGAAATCAGACAAATTGAGATTACCGATAACTGCTCCGGACCACAACGTCACATAAATCAGTTATTTAATCAATCAATCAAAAACAAGAACAGAAAAGTGACCGCTTACCCCTCATAGATGTGTCAAGAGGGTTGAGACTAGTAGCATGGACTTTAATCACCATGTCATTGGAGAAATTGACAATGGGAATATCGATTTCGTCTGTAAACCTTAAAATCCCATTGGTGCCGTATTGGTCAATGACCCAAGCTGGCATGCAATTTTGCGGTCTTGAGGGTGAGCTACAAAAAGTTCTTCCATAACAAACCCTCCATGCAGCATCAGCTAATGTTTTGGTTGAGCCTTTTGCTTTCGCCAAGAAAAAATAGGCTCCTCTTGTTGACGCAATAGCCCTGAGGGAACCCATCCGTATGAACTTTTAATTCGTCTGTAATGTGACTAATAGCAAACGACATGCGGAGAGAGACTAGACACCGGCTGGCTGTGCTAAGCTAAGGAAGCTAGCTTAAGCGTCTCAAGGTTGACTCCATTGCATATTGTGCAAGGCTAGCTATATTTAGAATACATGCACAAAATGGTACAATATACTTTCGTTAATTAAGCTTGACCTCTTCAACACAGAGAGAAAACGGGTATAATCAAGCATATTACAGCTGGGGTATGAACCTTTTTTTTTAAACTAGATATCCAACATGACCACTGTTTGCTAAATAACAAGCTAACGTAACATAGATGTGACAAATTTAACCTTTGAACCCACACCAACAACCAATGAGAATTCTCTGGCTTCCTCGCTGCCGACAATGACACGGAAGCAAAGGATAAGGGCCTGAAAAAAGTCAATTAAGATGTTTATTATTAGTATTATATTAGGCTAAAATTACTCTACTTTATTGATAAGGATCCGTAAGATAAAAGTTAACAAAAATGGGGACGAACCATCAGCTGGCAAGTAATGTTTAAAAAAATTTTTTTTAAACTTACTCCACTGCCTCTATTGCCTTGTGGCTCATTTTGTGCCGAAGCCCTCTATTATGTGATAGTAAAAGTCTAGTATAATAATTCAAGATGTTTATTGTTATTCTGGTTTCACAAGTGCGGTCGTGGGATGTCCTTGAGCGGAGTTTTCGTTACAGAAATATGAGATAATTATAAAGTGAAATAATATAAAGATATCTAATTAAAGGGGTGTGTGTATATACATGTATTTAAAGCAAGAGGGATAACCCAATGAGGTATAAAATAATTAAAAGTAAATGTACAAATCAATCAATCAAGCAAAAAACAGCAATAATGGTTCCATATAAAATCATCCATCCATCCATCCATCTATAGCAGATTTCAGCCGGGACCTCCAAGCTTTCTTTCCCTTCCAACATCCACTAGCTCTGATTGGGGGATCTCAAAGCGTTCCCGGGCCAGCTGGACGTGCCTGAAAAACCTCTTTTGGGAGGTGATCAGGTGGCATCCTTACTAGATGCCCGAACCACCTCAACTGGCTCCTTTCTATTTGTAGGACCAGTGGCTCTACTCCGAGTCCCTCACGTATGTCTGAGCTTCTCACCCTATCTCTATGGGAGACACCAGACACCCTCCTAAGAAACCTCATCTCAGCTGCTTGTATCCGTGATCTTGTTCTTTCAGTCATGACGCAGCTTTCATGGCCATAAGAGCGAGTGGGCACAAACATTGACCGGTAGATCGAAAGCTTTGCATTCTGGCTCAGCTCTCTCTTGGTAACAATGGTTTGGTAAAGGGAGTGCAATACTGCTCCAGCAGCTCCAATTCTCCGGTCCAACTCATGCTCCATTCTCCCCTCACTTGAGAACAAGAACCCCAGATACTTGACCTCCCTCACTTGGGGTAAGAACTCATTCCCTACTCGGATTGCACAATCCTCTGGTGTCCTGCTTAGAACCATGGTCTCAGATTTAGAGGTACTAATCCTCATTCCAGCTGCTTCACACTCAGCTGCAAACCGATCCAGTGAGTGTTGGAGGTCAGAGACCGATGATGTCATCAAAACCACATCATCTGCAAAAAGCAGTGATTTAATCATAAGTTCACCGAATTGCAACCCCTCTCTTCCATGACTTCGCCTGGAGATCCTGTCCATGAAGATCACAAACAGGATAGGTGATAAGGAGCAACCCTGATGGAGACCAACCCCTACTGGGAAAGAGTCTGACTTACTACCCAGAACTCTGACACAACTCTCACTTTGGGCATAGAGTGATTGGATGGCCCTGAGTAGTGATCCTCTTATCTTATATTCCCTAAGAACTTCCCACAATATACCCCAGGGGACTCGGTCATAAGCCTTCTCCAGATCTACAAAACACATGTAGACTGGATGGGCATACTCCCAGGCCCCCTCCAGGATACTTGCAAGCGTAAAGAGCTGGTCTGTTGTTCCACGACCAGGACGGAATCCACATAGATCGGAAGA
>OMLC01098546.1:0-11335 GCA_900302585.1 Regalecus glesne
GTTTTGAAAGATGCTGTGTTTCATTTAGGGGACCTTGGTAGCTCCATCTAAGGCTATCTCCATCCCTACTACATGGGTACTAATTGTGACATGTAAAGAGTCTCTCTCTCTCTCTCTCTCTCTCTCTCTCTCTCTCTCTCTCTCTCTCTCTCTCTCTCGCTCTCTCTCTCTTTCTCTCTCTCTCTCTCTGTGTGTGTGAGATATGAGCCTTTAAGACATCTGGAATTATTTACCATGCTCATGCACTCTGGATGAAGACGTCCTCCCTCTAAAGAAGTTATGATTGACAAGAGGGTGAGTCTACTTTTTTGTGGCCAGATTCAAATCTGTGGAAGGCAGTTTTTTATGGCGCCATTAGGTAGAAATTCCACAATAACCTTTCAGCATATTGTCATTCAAGTGGTATGAGCAAGACTAGACTTCTGTATCATCTCTTGGCTTGTCTTTTTTCTCTTCTAAGCAACCCCTCTAAAAATCAGTAACTTTTCTATCAGCTATATTTGGATGATAGGGCCTAAGACAAAAGAGGCCAAGTGAGAATGGGAGGATGGCACAGTGAATACTAATACATGCTAGTCCATTATAGAAATGCCAAGTGATGTTAAAATTCAAAATGCATTCAGAGCAAAGGAAAAAAAATTAAGCTCTCACTTGCTCTCACACATACACACAGACAAATGTAAAGTTAACTGCGAAAACTTTAGTCTGCTTCAAATATCTTTCCTCACGACTGGCCAAAGAAGTGAAAAAAGAACAATGTTTGACAGCACTTGGAGAGCATTTCCACACTCCTTCACAAGCCAGCTCACATGGTAATCAACCAGAGAACAGTCCTTTGAAACCCCAAACAAAAGAATGACAAGAACAGCTCTCACTTCCTTTTCTTCCATGGTTGTTGCCTTCTGTAGTTCTACGAAACATCAACCAGAAAGAGAGGGTGAAGGCAGAGACAGGTAGATGTCAACAAAACCAAGTAGAGATTAAATATAACAGCAAAATATATAAGATCGCATAAAAGGATTTGATATATGATACATGAAGCAATACATGTTGAGGCAAGAAATCTCAATAAGTGAAAATAGACTTTTAGCCAACTTAAAGTAAATAATTTGAATCAGATCATTGAATGGCATAGCTCAGTGGGTAGAGCAGACGTCTGGCGATCAGAAGGTTACAGGTTTGATCCCTGGTCCTGCAGAGAGTGTGTTGAGGTGTCCTTGAGCAAGACACTGAACCCCTAACTGTTCCCCGAGCGCGATATGTTGGCAGCTCACTGCTCCTATACAATAGGTTGAGTTAAAATCCAGGCAAATCCAAATTTCCCCTTGCAGGACTGATAAGGGAATCTATTTTTATTATTGATTATCTTTTGGGGCTGTCTGGATTATTAACCGAAAAAAAGAAGAAGCAAAGTGGAAAAAATTGACCACCCATTCTAAATGGTGCTGCTGTTGACTGTGCAACAGCGGGACACCTTACCATCATCACAATTACAACATCAGAGCATTTAAGAATTACATCTATACTGATAAAAATTGACTTTTATTTGAAACCTACCTAGATCTACATGTTAGTAAAAATCCAAAAATGTCAATGGATCAACCTTTGCTGCTTTTGCTGAAAATTAAAAAACATGGTTGCTAGATGATCGAAACTGCTTCCATAACCTATCTTAAAAAACTTTTGGTGGTGTTATATGCATTCTATGTGTAAGGGTGTATTTCATGTGTAAGGGCTTGTTTATTGTGCAAAGTAATTTTCAAGTGGACTGCTCTGTTCCGTTTTCATGTACTATGAATGATGTGAACTTGAGTTATGATGATTTCTTCTAACATCAGCTTGAAGTTACGTTTAGAAATTGTGCTTAGCCAAAAAAATCCAGCAATAAAAATGATATAACCAATAAATATGATTGAAATAAACTGGAGAAATATGACCCTATTTCTAAAAAGGAATTCCTATCCTTAAATATTCACTATAGCAGATACTGTGTCTGTTGTAATAATATTACATCAAAATTCTCTCGATTTAGATATGCTGTATCGAAAGGCCCAATTCTTGGCCCTTTGCTTTTATTTTTATATTCCACCTCTTGGCCAAATTGTAAGCAGTCATGGACAAATTCTTATTGCTATGTAAATGACCCTCAGCTGCATGTGCCTATAAGGACTGATGATCATAATCTAATGACAGATTTAGTCATGCTACTAAATGCATTGCCTTTAAATTCAGATAAAACTGAATTCAGATAAAACTGAGGTGCAGGTTGTTGGCCTTGCTAGACACAGACTACACTTTGATCAAGTACAATAACAATTGACAACTCTGTGATCTCGCAAACTGTGGCAGCCAAAAATCCTTGTGTTACGTCCGACTCCAGCCTTTCTTTGATAAACACATTCAAAAAAATCACAAAGATTGCCTTTCTTCACTTGGATAACATTTGGTCTTTTCTGTCCATGGCTGATGAAGATACCAATACATGTATTTGTTATATCCAGACTTGATTAGTGTAATTTTCTATTTTCAGGTTTTCCACATGCTAGTATTAAAAGTTTTCAGATAAATCAAAATGCTATAGCCAGAATCCTACCTAAAACTAACATATTTGAGCATATTACAACAATTCTTGCCACCGCTGGCTTCCTATCCATGTTAGATCAGATTTTAAGGTACTGCTGCTAACTAAGACGTTCTAAATGGGCTTGCCCTATTATATCCCTCTGATTTGTTTAAAAGGTATATCCCACCTCGAGCCCTCTGCTCTCAATATTTAGGGCTCCTCTGTGTCCAAAGTTAAAAAGAAACCAGCTGATGGCAAAGCCTTGTCCTGCCAGGCTTCATTCTTTTTAAATAACCTGTCAGCTGCCGTCAGACAATCAGAGTCTGTAGAGTCCTTTAAATCAAAACATAAACCTCATCCTTGTGCCTTAACCTACAATTAGTTGCTTTGAAATGAGTACTTCAGAACCCACACTGCATGGCAGATGATTTTCTGGCTCAATGAATTTACCAGGCACTGTTCTGCCAGCAACATTACAAAGTATAGGTTATTGACAATCGTAGCTGTTATCTTTTCTCTCACATGTACCCCCCTCTCTCATGTCTTCCTGTCTTCTCCTATGTATATGAATGTCGTGATGTGAGTCTCCTCTGTGTGCTGTATAGACTGTCTTCCTTCCAGGTCTCTATGGTGATAGCGGTGACCACCTGGACACCGCCTGGCATCCTCCTAAACACATTCTTTATGTCTTATAAATCCATATAATGTGTTATGATGTTTAAATGTTGAATCCTTCAGCCTCACCGATGTGTGATTAATGTGTTTTTTCTCTTCTCCCATGTACGTGAATGGTGTAATGTGACTCTCCTCTGTGAGCATGTGTAGTCTATCCACCTGCGAGGTCTACATTGTGATGGTGGCTCAGATCCCAGGCTGATCCCAGTTGCATCTGGACACCACTTGGCATTCTCCTCATCATATTCTTCATATATCTCATAAGGCCATTATACATCTTTCATCAACTTTTAATGTTGTATTGGGGGCCATGGTGGCTCAGTAGTTAGTGCACACCTCCAAGTCAGGCATAACGGGTTCAATTCCACCGCAGGGTGTCAGGAAAAGGTGATCAAGCCTTAATCCCCATGCTCGGTAAATGTGAGGAATAAGATACAAAGCCCTTTGAGTGATCGCTACACTAGAAAAGTGCATATAAAAATAATATCCTAAGTCCATATTGTGTAAATTGTTTTATTCTGTACACTAAACATTGTTTGCATGCATAATCATCTTGGGAGAGAGATCCCTCTTCTGTTGCTCTCCCGGAGGGATTTTTACAATTTTTTCTCTATTAAAGGTTTTTGTTTTTTTAGGAGTTTTTCCTTATCCGGTGTGAGGGTCTAAGGGCAGTATGTCGTATTGCTGTAGTCCCCAGATGCAAATTTGCCATTGGAGGTATTGGGCTATACAAACAACATTGTCTTGAGTTGACTCCCACCCCAAACAACAAGGATGTAAAGAATCTCAATGAAGACTGCAGTTAAAAATATGCAGAAGGAAAGCTTAACAAAGTTAGGATCAATTTATTCTCCTTTATCAGATATAGTAACAGTTGGAATGCCAGTAAAAAGCCTTCTGCAAAAAAAACAGTAAACCCGTCCCAAACATACCTTTAGTTTTTTCTCTCCTCATTCCCTATCTCTACTTTTACTTCCATCTGGCACAATCTGGGTAGAGAGGTGACCTTTTTCCATTTAATGCCATTACAGGAAGACATTCACAGTTAGTGAAAAGTCAGACATACATTCTTTGGTGACTGATTGAAATCCTGTGAGCTCTTACAGTGCAGTAAGATACAGCTGATACAGCGAGCCACTGCCTACAGACCCCGTGTAAGGAGATCCTTCTCCACAGAGGTGGGTGGGAAGGGGAGCTGAGCTCGAGCATTAGGGAAGCTGACAAATATCTTTGTGATGTCAAAGATTCTGCCTGACATCCGTGCTTGACATCTGAATCCCACTTCTGTTCTCCTTATTCTTTCTCTCTATATCTGTCTATCTACTTTCAACTCGGAGGTCCCATCTTACCCTTCCGTCTTTATGACTCATTGTCTCCTGCTCCTTATTTCCCCCAGCAGCATTTCCCATCATATTATCCAAGACATCCAGAATGTACGGGGCTCCCCACTGAGGGTTTAATTAGGGTTTGATGCCATTGTTTACTACTCGGTTCACTGCTTTCTCAGTCAGCTCTGCAGTATGTGCAGGCTGCCAATTAGGAGTCTTTCATGAACTATATCAGGTGTGTACACATCTTTCAATGAGCTGCTGTTCCATGAACAAATAGACTGATCCGATGAAAGACTTTCCACTATAGAGGGTCAGAGTTAGGGGTGGTAATTAATAGTCATTGCCACATCCTCTCCTGATGCATCCTGCCGCATGACGCACCTGTTGATTGATAAGGGTATCCTTCTTCTCCGCTGTCTCTCTGCCACACTTGTGGCCCCACTCCTGGCAAGGGTGCCAGTGGGCAGACAGTGCCATCATTCAGGCTGCTTCCCTATTTTGCTCCACTTTAAACACTGAGGGTAAAGTGCAGAACGCAGCATGCCTGGGGTGGCGCTCACTCACATGCCCAAATATGGTATGAGGTGAAAATACAAGCACACACACATAGCTCAAAGAGTATTCCCAAACAAAAACACATACACATTTTAAATCTCTCTCTGTCACTCTCCCTCTCTTTTGAACGAGAACACAAATCTCCTGGAGCAAATCCGTCGCAATGGTCCAGAACTCTCCTTTGCATGGGGCAGACTTAATACCTTGAAGGTGGCTTGTTAGGCGGACAAACACAAACTTCATTGTGGCCTTGGGTTTCTCCACCTCTCCTTTCACTATCCTCCCCTTCACACACTCACCACTATCCTCATCTGTTATTCTCATGTATAACGCTGACAAGTCTAACAAATAATTTGGATCTCATGAATCCTGGAAGGGTTAAGTATTTTGCTGCAGCATTTAGTTCACCTCTAGTTACCACAGAGAGAAGGGGGGGGGCAGAGTTAGAGAAGGCGGATGTACATATGCTCATAAATGTATGGATGTCTGCATCAACACCAGTGAATCTGAAAATACCGCATGTCAGCGAGCAAACAAGAGAGGGAGAGAGAAAGAATGTGCACATGAGAACGAGGTTCTGTTGGGTTCTTTGCTCTTTTTCCTTCCCCCATTCCTTCAAATGTCTCAACAACCCCAGGCAGCCCCTTTGGCTTATGAGACACAATAAGGATGCTGTGTGAGTTTGTCTCACAGCGACAGCCTCCATCCTAGCAGCAGAATTACCAAGAGAGAATGATTTATCTGTCTGGTCAGATAAGCTGTGGTTAAATTCATGGCTGAGACTCATGACAGTCTTCCACCCCAGACACAGACACACACGATGGACTCCACACTTTCACTACCTCATGTATGTTCTTTGTGATAGTGTTCCTCAAATGAAATGGGATATCGCAGCTCCTTCAAATGAAATCAATATTTTATATCAAGGGCCAATCTCCTTGTAATGGTATATTATCGAAATATCTCCGGAAGATAGATGTCCTGATTATAAGATTACACCTTTAAATTCTGCGATGGCAGCACAATAAGCATTTAGGCTGGGAACAATAGAAAACGATCTGGAAAGAGAAATAGACTATAATTTGGATTGTATCTGAAATATTCAGGCTACACTGGACCACCCTACTGGTAAAACAATAAGGAATACAAATCACATTATTAGCAGCTGGACTGCTTTCATAATTCACTCCCTCCAGAATTTGTCCTCTGATGAAAAGCTTTTTCCCATTTTCATCTAATTCTCTGAGCTTTCTTTGGGTGATATATAAGGTGCTTGAGAGATGCCGCCTTCCTAAATGGAGGCAATCTTTAAAAGCTGCACCACCCAGCTGGGTTCACGCAATGCCCACGCTGAGGCTTGATACTCCCGTAAAAGCTGCTAAATTAAACTCTGTCTGAATTGCCCCCGTGACGCACAACAGGAATGCCTCAATAAATATGCTTCCCATTGAGCACATAAGTAATTTCTTTTTCTTTTGGCAGTTGTTCATTTTCTGAAAACACCTGTTCACAGGACCTAAAACAATGTCACCAAATTCCCTGATAAAATGTGGATTGATGGTAGATGCCACTGGAGGAATGGAAAATACAGTATGTATGTTCACCGAGGTGGTATCAGCTACCTCTTTCACTGGTGAATGTGGCTGAGGTGCCGCTGTCCGACTGTGAAAACTACAGGAGCTAAAATTAGGGAGAGGTGACATCAGAGGGCACAGTTACCATGACAGCAAGCAAACCTAAGGGAGCTGATGCAGCATCAGAGCAACCACTCAAATTGAATTGGATGCATATCTAGAACTAGGGTGGAAATATAGATAATAATAAGAGTATAAACACACCATTGTAGGAGTAGTTTAAATCGGGGAAATTATTGACCCATTATTGGCCCACAAACAATATAGGAGCATTTGTCAAGTAATCAGAGGATTGGTGGTCCCATCCCCGGGCCCTGCAGAAAGCATGTCAAGGTGTCCTTTGGTAAGACACTATTCCCCCTACCTGCTCCCCAAGCACTGCGGCTCCTCGCTGCTCCTGATCAGAGAGAGGTCTGCTTTACATGTCACAATTACTACCCATGTTGTGAGATGTGTGTAGATGCAAACTTAGATGGAGCTATGAGAATTACAGCTGGATGCCCTTGCAGATGCCCTGAACTCTGATGGGTTCGAACACGCTCCCTCTGGCTCATCAGTTCCTGTAGCGCATGCTCTGCCACTAAGCTACCACAGCCTCCTATGGCTTCTATACAGTAGGATGAGTTGAATGTAGAAAAAAAAAATCATTCTATATATGGACAATGAAAAATAGGTAAAGCGGATGCTTCTTAATCAATATAATGTAAAGACGTGACAATCAATAATCATGTGATGGCTGTGCATTTCTCTGTGTCACTGTGTGTGTGTGTGTGTGCGTGTGTACCTGTATGTTTTGCCTTGTATAGAGTTGATTTGATAGCCAGGCTGTGATAACTCGGATGATGGCTGCGAGAGTGTCTTAAAGGGGGTCACTTTAAATATGCACCCCAAGGCTTAAGCTTCTTTGAGTTGCGGTCAACAGCCAACGTGCCGCCAGGGAATTGTAACATTCCCAAGACTTCAATTATAATAAGCATTTGATATATAAACAAAAATAGGACAGAACTATGTGGAAGAACACTTATATTTACATAAATTTCTCCATCACAGTACACATTTTTTGAGAAGTGAAGAGGCTACAACATAGTGCTGAACTTCCAAATGCCTTATTTACTTATTGTCTGGTTTCTTGCTTTTTCACGCTCCTATTTTCTGATCAAGTCAGAGTACACAACTATATTCCAATGGTGAAGAGAGCGCTCTCGACATCCAATTTACATTTAGGCTACTAATGCTACATCAATCCATCCATCATCAACCGCTTATCTGAATATAGGCTATGGACTCATACTGGAGCCAATCTGAGCCCTCATCGGGCGAAAGGTGACACATTGGACAGGTCACCATTTCATTACAGAGTATGAGCAGTTAGGGGTTCAGTGCCTTGCTCAAGGAAATCTCAGCACGCTTTCTGCAAGGACTGGGAAAAGAAGCACTAATCTTCTAATTACCAAACAACTGCCCCATCACCTGAGCTATGCTGCCACTACAGCAACACTATGTTTGTAAGGTTAGAGATTAGCTATGATTCTGGTCCGTGTCCTGTCAGTCCAGTACATGTCAGCTGATTCAATAAAAAAACAAAAACATTTGTATTCCACGGCAGACGTGGAGTTCTCTCTCACCGGGACACTATGAACCAGCATCCCTCAACTTCAATGTCTCTTAGTCATGTTTTATTTCTCTATATTTGAAGCATTCACGCCTCGCTTAAAAGCTGCAAGCTCAACTCAGAGTGAATGTCCTGCTGATAGGACACCACCAGTTCCACCCTCTTCCATATGTTATTTCCCGGGATGACCGAGCAGCCAATCTGTTTGTTCTCCTGAGACTTCCTCCATTTGACTTCCTCCTAACCGCAGCAGATCAGCGTCAAGCTACAGATTTGCACACTTACTTTGAATTTACTACAGACAGGGTATAAACTGCTCATTTAATTTACACGATGTTATAGTAGAAGTGTGTCGGTCTATACAAGGCAATTGTAAGGTCATATCTAGGGTATGTGGAATGCTTGCCCGTTTACCCTCTTGTGTAAGTGTGCATGCATCCCTTCCTCCACATGTGTAATCCTGCCACCTCAATGGAGGTCTGTGCTCAGGATCCAGCCTCTGCTCCTCCTCAGTAGACCTGTTGATGCTGGGGAACAGGCACACTGTTGTACAACTGGGTGACCGCATGAATGTGGCTCTCTCATCTAATATGCACTGCTGTGCTGCCTGCCAACACACCTCCTCATTGAAATTCTGATTAAACAAGGCAAGTACGGCAAGGATGCACAATCTGCAAACTATTTAATTATGCCTGTTTGACTTTGCCATCATCAGTGTAACTTGGTTTTAAATAACACATTGTCTTTTGAAAATCTCAGTCCCCAGTTTGAAATGATCTTTTTTTTGCAATTACAGTCCTTGACTGGCCCATAGATGTCAAGCAGGATAAGTAAAGAAAGCACAAGTATACTTGTGAGCACATTTATGCGCGCACACACACACACACACACCCTATATTTTTACTGACTATATCAATTCCCTAGCCTATAACTGTAGGCATAATCATCAGAACTACAAGCCTAACCTTAACTCTTACCTTAACCATAACCTAATCCTAACCTCAACTCCAAAACCAAGCCTTAACCCTAAAATAGACCCTTTTCCTCACAGGGACCCAAAATATGTCCCCACAAAGAAGTTAAAAAAAAGCTTCAATCATTTGTCATTGTATGCCCATAAAAATAAAATTGTTCCCTGCCTTTAACTAATTCTATTGTATAAGACCAGTGAGCAGCCGAAATATTCAGGGAACCACTCGTTTTTCCTATTGCCTTCCTCAGGGGCACAGACAGGCATATCAACCCCAACATGCATGTCTTTTTGCTGGTGGGAGGAAACCAGAGTACCCAGAGGAAATACATGCAGACATGGGGAGAACATGCAAACTCCACACAGAAAGGACCCGAGATGGGATTTGAACCCAGAACCTTTTTGCAATAAGGCAACAGGGTTAACAGCTGCACCACCATGCCACCCGTAGATGGTTTCAAGTTTCAACATGGATTAACCTGTTGTGTTGTAAATTATAGGGAACATGGTGCTACCAGTAGGGACAAACTGGTTTTGAGTCGTCTCAAAACCCAGTTATTTTGTTGTCTGCTCTATAAAATAGTTGATATGTTTTGGTTACTGCTCTGACTGTTTTCAGAGTATCATTGTTTACAGTGACCAAACGTTTGAGTCCTAGTGGTCTGACTTTGCCTTCAGCTGATGGCTTTGGTTTCTCATCCATTAGGTAATAAGAACAATCCCAACTGGGGATGGACTCTTCACAACCGTTTCCAAACTAACAATCAAAAGCTAGCAACATCATAGTCAGCATTAAAACTGGCACCCTTCTTCTCCGAGACACTTTCTGAGTGTGTGACATGAGAAATATCCCCTTTGATTCAATTTTTCTGAACATTCTTCAATGTGAGAATAGAAATGTGATCTTACAGGCAGCAGACTGAGGAAACATTTGCAGTAGCTTTCTGGAGAAAATCCCACTGTAGTTGGTGGGGGGTAGGAATGGAGGTGAAGGGTCTGTACACAATCCGTCCAACATGAGGGTCTTCCGAACAACTATCCATCCATTTGTTGTCAAAAGCTTACCCAAAGTTGGGTCGTAGAATTATGCTGGAACCTATCCCAGAGCTCAATAGCCAAAAAGCCGGAAAACACCCTGGACAGGTTGCCACTCCACCTCAGGGGTTGAGCAATTATGGGTTCAAGAACCTCAACACGCTTTCTGGAAGAACCGGGGATTGAACCACCAATCTTCCAATTACTAGATCACTACCCTACTTCCTGAGCTATGCCACCCAACCATTCTTTACCCTCTTTGATACAGCCAGCCTCATACAAATTAACACCATGCAACTCCACTGGAGCAGTCGGATGGTGGCCGCCTTGCTTAAGAAAGTTCACACAGACGTCAATTGTGCGAATGAGGAACCTCCCTTTCAGAATTACTCCCATGTAACCGTCGCACAGCTTTGCTATGAACTATTCAAACAATAGGCCAGCTGACTGCAGTAAGTGGATTGGCTGACGTGACCGATGGACTGAGTGTCATTTCATGTCCTGTAAATCCCCCCCATCTCAAATTACCATGTGCAGTTACAAGGAGATAAATGGTGGCTCCTCCACCAAGGTATCTATATATCTGCTGATATGCAAGATGTGTATTAGCCCACTGATTATATACCAATATGACTTTTTTCTCCTGGGGTAAAGAATAACGCCAAGTTGTCTTGCATATATTTAACTTGCTCTTGGAAATGAAAAGACAACATGGGAAAATAGATTTTAAGTATTTGAGTTCAGTGAAAATTAAACTGAAAACAAACACACAAACAAACAGGATTTGTATTCCGGCCGTTTTCCCCGCTAGCGGGGGTTGACCGGTCCATGGATTCGTCTCCTCCAAGTCTCTCTATCGCTTGCCATCCCCTTCTCCAACCCCATCACCCTCATGTCATTCTCAACCACATCCTTCCACCGCCTCGCTGGTCGTCCCCTCACTCGCGTTCCTGCCACTTC
>OMLC01098548.1:0-11227 GCA_900302585.1 Regalecus glesne
AGTGGTGTCACCAGTAAACTGCACCACAGTGCTGGGGGAGGGGATGGGTGCAGGCGTGGGTGTAGAACGTGAAGAGGAGTGGACTGAGCACACAGCCCTGTGGTGCCCCTGTGTTCAGGATGAGGGCTGAGGATGTGTGGCTGTCCGTTCTAGCATTTTGTGGTGTGTTGGTGAGAAAGTCCTTCATCTGTAAACAGAGAGGTGGCTGAACCCAGGCTTGTCAGTTTTCCAGCTGATAGGGGATAAGGGTATTGAAAGCTGACCTGTAGTCAACAAATAGCATCTTAACATATCGCAAAAAGAGGGGAATCTGTTCAGCTGGATCAGAAGTTTATTTCAGAAATAAAATTATTTCAGTTCTGAAATAAACTTCTGATCCAGCTGAACAGATTCACCTCTTTTTGTGATTTCCCTACCTGGATTATTGATCATGCATCAAGACATCTTAACATATGTGTTTGGGTGTTCCATGTGGACAGGGCCATATGAAGTGGGATGGAGATTGGATCCTCCATAGATCTGTGTCTAAACTGTTGGCCATTCAGATCAGCAGGAGTGGTGGCCTTCATGTGAAATAGTACAAGCCTTTCCCAGCAACTCATAACGACGGGTGTCAAAAATTACTTCATTGGCGTGACGCATCATTTACATATCTGCCAATGGCTTACCGATGTAATCGTCTATCCCCAGAAAAGCTGTTCGGGTTCAAAGTTTCAACAGTACCACTAACGGGAGCTACATTTAATACCGCCCATGTGGCATCCATCCAGAAAGGGTGCTTGCAATGCGACGTTTGAGTCATCGGGTTCAAGAGCTCCTCATGAATCAGTAAAAACATTTGAACTGTTTTGGTTTGGCTTCGGGATCCATGTGTAAAAACTGAATGATCATATTGTTGCAGAGTTGAACATGTTTGTGTCAAACCTTAACTTAAAACTACACCCTGTTCTTTTCCTGTTTCACACAGAGATCAGTGGCACCACACTTCCTCCTCCACTGCCTGCTGTGTGGGTGGGGTTATGTCTCCACATCCAGATGCTGAATGTCACAACACTGGCCACCACAAGCAAGGTGGGAAATACCCAGTGAGGTTGCAGGATTCTTCTTCTAGTAAGTAAAAACTGTAGAGTCCCAAAGTTTTAAATTTTGTGAATTTTCTTGTTTTCCTATCTAGTGAATAGCAGTTCTTGCATATCGAGGTCTCCAGAATGTCTCTAGAATTGTTCATCTAAATGGATTCAACTGTAGTTTGTCTACGAGCATCACTTCCTATTTGAGGAGAGGTGCATATATTTAATCACTGTTTCATCCTTTCTGATTTCATGTCACATCATGTATATGAAGACGGGTATGCATTGGTTGACCCTTCAAACCTTCTACACACAGGCAAGTTTCGCTTGCGTAGAAAGTTGGTCGTCAGTAACTGAGGGACTCTTGTACAGCAAATTGGGCTTTGAAAATGTTTGACTGACAAATACATGTCCTGAAAAAGTGCCTAAATTGTCTTTAAGCATCTTAGAATCAGAGAATTGGCAGCAGATGTACCTCCAACTCAGTGAACACAACCAATGAAGTGTTTCTCAGGGTTGTGCTTTGTGACCGTAACTGGCGAAGCTCTGATAACTCTGACCTTACAGGAGGTCAGCATATAGCTCCTATCTACCTCCAGTCTGGCTGTTCAGATGCTTAACGGATAACTGCACCCCACCAGAGGAGGGGAGGTCACATAGTGTGTGTGTGTGTGTGTGTGTGTGTGTGTGTGTGTGTGTTTTTGTGTGTGTGTGTGTGCGCGCGCGCCTGAACGCACGTGTGCCCAGGGTCCACCGGGTGAGCGAGGAGACCGCGGAGAGCCTGGAGACAAGGGATATCAGGTAAACATACCTGTAAAATGATTACAGACACCTCAGGATGCTTGTCTGTTCTGTGCTTCCCTTCATCATCCTTCTGTTTTTTTGTGCTCCGTTTAAATGTTGCTACTTTGCTGAGATAACAGCAGACCACACACGGGAGAGGACGGAGGGGGCAGGCAGGATGCCACATTCCTCGGGATAGGGTTGAGGGAAATCTGAAAGTGTTGTGTATGCATGCCTTGCAGGCAATCGGTGGTTAATTCTCGGAGCACACACACCTGCCCATATACATGGATGCACATGAACACCAAATACACACATATTTGTCCATTCTAGGGTTCAGATTGCATATGTACTTGCTCCTTTGAGTCTTATGTGCTATGAAAAGCCCTGCAAGAACATTTCATTCTAAACCCATAGTTTATGAAAACGGGTTCAAATTCATCCGCTTTCCTGGGGTTCTACTAAAGGCTCCTAAAAGGTCACACTTGGGTTCGCTCCCCTGCTGAGTGTTGAATTTAGAGATCCAATATAGTCAAAGCCACCTATGGCATTTCTTAATAAAGCACACGTCTGGCAGCTCGGTCTGTAAGCTACTGTGTATTATTGTGTTACTCTAGCCATGCTGTGGAGCGCTTACCTACAACTGTGCACACAGTGTAGCAAAGCTGCCTCCTTCTGGAGGAATAGATCTGGGATTTACAACGGGCCAGCCTGACATTGTAAACCACTGTCCCATCAAACCACCGTGCAGAGTTTAAGTCTTATCGCAGGTATCCTACCGTTATCCCATGTGCAAAGGATGGAAGAGTGACAGTACTTATCCTAGTGTTCACATCATTTATACAACATGTTAGTAATCCTATCGCCTCATTTGGCTGAAGAAAACAACGCCATTGACTTGTCATTCTTCCTATCTTTACCCTTCATGGAACTCTACTCTCTAGTCATCACAGAAATGTTCTATTGTCTGCTTGGCAGCTGTACATTGAGTTTGTGTTGGATTGAATTTATGTTTCAGGGTTATATGGGCCTCACTGGACTTCGTGGGGCTGTGGGACAACAAGGTCTACCTGTAAGTCAACTAACCCTGTGTACTTATATACGTGTGTGCGTGTGTGCGTGTGTGCGTGCGTGTGTGTGTGCGTGTGTGCGTGTGTGTGTGTGTGCGTGTGCATCTTTGCTTTCACACACAAAAAAACCCTAGTTATTCCAACCTGTATTTTTTGTTTTAGATGCTTTAGATTAAGTCTGGTAGATGCTGAGTGACTTTCGCTGACTCATGGGCCTCTGAAGCCTGTTCAGAATCTCCTGTATTTTTAAGAAATGTCAGAAAACATTGCTTTTCCCAGGAAATAAATGACTGTTGATGTTGGTACCTCCATCATCCCAATATCCATCCAATCCAAATGTTAGTGGATCAAAATGTATTGTGTGTGTTTTCATCGTGTGTGTTCTTGTGGTGTTTAGGGATTGCCAGGGATCTCTGGAGAACCTGGTCCAAAGGGAGAGAGAGGATCTCTGGTGAGTCCACTCCCAATGCCATGTGATTCACTTAATCGGTCACCAGAAACCTCATATGACAGAAAATCCATGAAGGTGTCTCAACTATGTCTCGTACTTGGAAATAAGTGCAATGGATTTTTTAAGCATCGTAGCGTATCTACTGCCATGTGAGTTCTGTTGGGACCACATTTTCTGGACTTAAAAATAAAACTGATTAACAACAGCAAAAAAAACCCCAACAACAATTCTCTCATACACTTGAACATTATTTGCTGTCAGAGTTGAGTTTGCTTGAGTTGACAATCTAGGCAAGGAAAAATCCATCACGTTGCTGCCAAAAATGAAAGACCAACTTCACATTTTCCCCTTGAAGCATTTTTCTTTAATTTCAGACGTCAAATGAATGCACCACTATTTGGACTGTTTAACCTTCGAGCCTGTTATCTTTGCTCTTTTTCTTCTTCTCAGTTCTCGTGGTATCTTATGAAAGAGAAGGAAATTATATTTCTGGCATTATAAACCCAGTTGAAAACTAGGTGGTGGGTTTGGCCTTTGAGTCAGGGTGTTCATGAGTAAGGAACAACGGCGCGCCACACAGACTGTGGGATTCATCTTCTTTAATCGCCTTTTTATATGCTGCTTTCTAGTCTGTGTTTATACACTTTGGTCTGCAAACTCTTCATAATCTGTCACTGTGGCTTCACAGAGGGACGCTTGAAAGCTGGCATCAGAAGAGCTAAGGGAAGCTGTCCTCAAGTGCATAATTTTGGTTGCTGAGCCATTTAAAACTAATCTACAGTCAGCTTTTGATCCCCTTCGGATCCTCATCTGTTGATAGGCTTTTTATTACATAATCTGACTTCACCATGAAATGATTCGGGATTGTGATCAGTTCTCATAGCTCATGGCCAAGGCTGAGGCATTCATAGGCTCACAAATTCCACTGACTTGCTTCAACCTGACCCGCCTGTTTACACAGTGACTCCGACAGAGGATATGGTACATTTTAATCGTAACACAGAAGATTGGAGAATTTTTATTGTCATTGTGCAAGCAAAATGGAATTGCACTTGTGTCAGCCTCAAGTGGTGCATACAGGGACTAAAGGACAGAGGAAAGATTCGAAATATAAAATATCCGTAATGAGAAAAAAACAGTGTAAACAATAAATGCCTAATATAAGTAATATAAAGTGAGAGAGGTCCATGTTACGTGTCATGATTAGTCCCCACCTTGTGGGGGTGGACATGGACTTAGATGGAATCTGGAGGATTAAGGTTGGATGCTCTTCCTGATGCCCCACAGTGGATTTGAACCCACAGCCTCTGGCTCATCAGTTTCCGAGGCACGCACTCTACAACTGAGCTACCATGGCCCCCAAAGTGTAAAGTACTATACAGTTAGTGATGAAATACAACCTGCGAGCTGTACACAAGTATTTCAATCTTATGATTCAACTATGCTGAGAATTTTAACCATGCTTGAGTAATATCCCCATGTGCACCACATACGACCATCTACGTACATGGGACGGCATAGCCCAGGAGGATGATAATCACCTAGTGGCTGGAAAATTCTGGGTTAGACCCCTAGTTCCTTCAGAAAGTTTGTCAGTGTCTTTGAGCAAGACACTGAACCCCTCAATGCTTTAGACAACAGCTAAAACACAGCCTGGGGGTTAAATCTGGTGTGTTTACATTCTACGTATTCATTAATATGCAATGTCATGATAAATTATCATTATTATCCTTATTATTGTTGTTGTTACTATTATCATATACAGCAGACACATGATTAAACGTGGAAAAAAAGATTGTGTACTCTCTAAAGGATGTACACAATACATGTGATATTAGGACTTGGACTTAGGTCTACAGATAATACTTAATCTACTGACCTTGGTGAATAAAGACCCCAGCCTGGCTTCCAGAAATAGTTTTGTCTGTGAGGAGCAAGTATAGCAATACTTCTTTTCCATTATTGGCAAGTAATCGACATTTCTTGAAGTGTTCTATTTTGTGTCAAGTCACTTACAGGATAATAAACTCCATTAGGAGCTTGTATTGATTTGATAATGTGCTTGGCGAGGCTTAATCTCTTGGTTACAGACAGATTGGTGTGTTGTTTTTTTTACCCCTGGATTTAACAGCACCCAGGGGTCCTTAATACAGTCAACACATTTGTTTGTATGTAATCTGTGGCATTTAGATAGAAGGATATCCAAATCTAACCTTGAAAACACAAACTCCATAAGACCTACGTTAGACATGGTCTCCATTGGAAAATGTCTGCCCTACATTATATACCCAATATAGCACATGTAAGCTATCTGTTTCTGTAAATTCTCATGTGTGTGTCTTAGCCTCTGCATTTGTGTGTTTATCCAGGGTTTAATGGGAAAGAAAGGAGCGAGGGGGCTTACTGGGACATCTGGCATGGAAGTGAGTATTGCAAAGCCACAACTCGACACAAGCTATATCCCGAGGGGAGCTCTTCACATAGATTAGTACCTTGACAGTGATGCAGTAAATTTCAGGACACAGCTGTGTAGTGTCAGCATGACCCATGAACATTTTTAGACTATGATTGTCACTGTGTTTGTGATATCTTAAGAACCTTTTTTCAAAGAAGGGACAAACAACATCACGGAAAACAAGATAGCATAACGACTGACAACCCCACTAAATGGGAACATCTCAATTGGTTCTATTTGACATACATTTTGGATATTTGGAAGATCGGTGGTTTGATCCCTGGTTCCTTCAGAAATCACGTCGAAGTGTCCTCGAGCAAGACACCGAACCCCTAACTTCTTGAATCCTACAGTTGAACGGTGACCTGTCCAGGTTGTTTCCCTATCTTTCACCCAGTGGTTGCTGGGATAGGCTCCAGCATGACTCTGAGCCGATTTTGGATAACAGGTTGATGATGGATGGATGCATGAATGGCCTTCTGAACCCATCTTTGACCAATCAGATTGCCTTGGGTATGAGTAGCTATTATGTAAGATTGATGGAGACAGAATATAAACGGAGGTTAGGGGAGGCATAGCTCAGTGGCTAGAGCGGTCATCTGGCAATCAGAAGGTTGCAGGATCGATCCCCGGTCCTGAAGAAAGCGTGTTGAGTTTTCCTTGAGCAAGACACTGAACCCCTAACTGCTCCCCGAGCACCATATGTTGGCAGCTCACTGCTCCTATACAATAGGATGGGTCAAATAAAGAGAATTCCAAATTTCCTCTTGTGGGACTGATAAGGGAATCCAAAATCCGAAAAGAATCCAAAGGTTGCGAAGAAGATAATGGGAAAGGTGAAATCAAGTAAAGGCGTCAAAATTTATGAACGTTAAAGATTTTAAAACAGTAAATAATGGATTTTCCAGGCTGTGCTGCAGTGATGATTTACAGTTCATAGGCCTGCATGCACATTACTGAGGACCCATACAATTTGTCAAGGCTGGGGATGTTAACTTAATCCTTTAGCCCATTCAGCCCCTGTGAACCACCACCAGGTGTAGCAAAAATAGATTTAAATATGGTTTCAATATGTGGGCTATCTGAATCCACTCAATATATCTTCCCGCACACATTTAAACAGTCTAAATTGCCGACTTGTCACAATGATTTGTCAGGCACTCATTTTGTTTCATTCAGTGGCTCAATTATTACTTGGTATTTGTCTGGAGATCTTGCTATATGTGCAAAGCAATACTGAGCTGTTCACCATTGTCAGCCATAGACAATGGGTCAAATAACATTTAGACACATTTCTTAGAATGTTATTTTAACCTACTGGGTGGACCACTTGGACTTGGTTTGCCGCAACTGGACAAATCATTAGCAGTCTCAGCCACATCTCTCTGTAATGTGTATCAAAGTAATTCTAGACTAAATAAGCCTTTCCTTTAATTGTTTAAACTTTCAATCACATTCTGTTCTGTCTGATGTGGAAAGCTCACCCACCAGAGGCCTTTGGAGATAGAAACAAAGAAAAATATTTGCAAATGCTATTTGGCTCAGAACCGATCATCACTTTACTGTAGCTGGAGAGGGTGGAATTCGAGCAGACTATGGGGATAAAAAGTTCGCACGATCAGAAAAACAGCTCAGACCTCTGAAGCCCACTAATGTCCCTTCGGCTGTTACGAGTTTGGTATTTGACTGTGTGTGTGGGTGGAGGGGGGGGTCACCACAGCGAATGAGTGACATTTTGCTTGTCTTGGAAAAATTCCCAGGGGCCAAATGGTTTACCTGGACCCATTGGGATTGAGGGATACCCTGGACAGGATGGGGCTCCCGGACTGCCAGGCTTACCAGGACTACCAGGAAAACGAGGGCGACAGGTACCTTGCACAGTTGTCATCATGCTTACATTACACAACATGCTTGCATTCCTTGGGATAAATCTAGGTATATGAAACATCCATTTTATTGCTGTGACATAGTGTTTGTAAAGGCACAGTATTCCCACTTCCTCTGATATGGATATGTAGAGCTATTTACTTAACCTCCTACAAATGTACAACTTGCTCAGTTATGGGCAGTGGATGATCGGCAGATGAATATATGGTTCCCTTTGCATTTGAAGAAGTTTTTAATTAGCCATGGGGGTGCAGTTACTGGATTGCTTACCTGAGTGAGATACACAGCCCTGTAATTTCCGAACCACAGACATGTCAGTCTTTCATTTGAACTGCTTACCCCTGTGTGTATAAGCAATATGTCCCCCGTAGATGCCAAAGGAATGCACACACACACACACACACACACACACACACATTCAGTGATCTGCTATGCTATGACATATTTTTTACTCTTGAATCTTGAAATATCATATTCACAAGTCACAGGAGGATTCTGATTCAGTTGTGTAACTGAACTTGGAGGGGGCTTTTCACTTACTCAGAGGGAACTGTCTATTGCAGACATTTGGTTGTAAGGGCAAGATGGGCAATCTAATGATTTACCCAACTCTTTAACTTCTAACCTTCCTACCTTATCTTTTCTTGAATGCATCTCTCTTCTCCACACAACAACAGAGGTCCAGTTTTACGTGTCATGAATAGTCCCCATGTTGTGGGGGAGGGGACACAAACTTTGATGGATCTTTGGGGATTGAGTCCGAATGACCTGCCTGATCCCACATGGTGGGCTCAAACTTGCAACATCTGTCTCATCAGTTACGGAATTGTGCGCTCTGCCGCTGAGCTATGGCAGTCCCCATTATTTACACTGCAAGTATACCCAATACATACAATATACCATTGACTATTTGATGGACAAGTTCAATAACACTGGTCTAAGTCGCAGTCCGATTGGTTTGCTACATTCAGCCACGGACAAGAAGCAGTTGACATATCAGAAGGAGAAGGCAGATGCACCCCGCTAATATCGCCAAACTCCACTAATCTATTTATCTAATCATCTTGGTGATTTTGTGCTTTGCTGCACAGGAAGCCTGTATGCTTCAGAGGATCCTCTAGAAAGCGGTTTTCCATCCACCCACCCACTCTGATTACAGCTAGACTACATTGACTCTCACCAGCTGTGTTTTAAGACCTGAATATAAGGCTGAAAATTACTGGCCATTAAATGCCTTATTTGACTTGATTGGTTTTTACTAGTTTCAGCTCAGTAGGAATTTTACACTAGCTCCCCATCCAAAGTGGATCGAAATTTCATACAGGGATGTCTTTGCCCTGTTCAGCCTGGCAGAGAGTGAGGGAGGCCTAGCTATGCGGACCTCTCTGTCTGGCCCCCTGTTATATAATGCAGGCATTGCATTAAATCCCCATAACTCCCGTTTTCTCGGGATTTATATGTTTTTGAGTGGATTAAAATTCCATGAGGGTTTTGGCCCTTTGGCCTGTGAAATTCTCCGAAAATCATTTTGATATTTTTACAAAACACAATGGCCAGTCTGAATGTGAGCCCCCTTTTTCCCTCCTGAGGCCTGTTTTATTCCTGTGAAGTTTGTGGGGATATTGGGTTTTCTTGGTACAGCAATCATAAGCATTATCTGTGGTGTGGCAAGCAGCAGTCTAGTGAAGTATCTTTTTATTGTAGAGTACACTGGGCTCTTAAACTGAGACAGGAGGTAGACTGGTTTCCTGCTGTGCACCGTAGCTCCATGACAGGAAACACAATATGGCCTCCTTTTACTTCTGTGTTGGCACAATGGGAAGTTCAACCTCTGTTACCCCTTTAACAGCAGCATGGGGCCAGAGCTGGTGCTGACTTACAAGCCTCATGTCAAACCATTCTGGGCGTTTGCACCGTGAAAAATCTGGTTCTTGGCTGGCTAAGTCAGCTCCATTCCAGCCCCAGTAACCACTCTGTGTAGAACTGAGAAACCCTTGACGTTGGGGTCGATGAGCTGAGTGCAGTTGTCACCAGCTAAACAGGATGCAGTTTGAGCAGATAGGAGAGTATGCATACAAGCATAGCAGTGAAGAGAGTTCTGTGGTTTATCGCAAAGTGAGAGTTTTCTTTTTTTACACGTCACAATTAGTCCCCACATCATGGTGGTGCACACGAACTTAGATGGAGCTTGGGGTATTAAGGGCAGATGTCCTTCCTGAAGCCTCGGACTAGGTTTGAACCCGCAACATCAAGCTTCTCAGTTCCCAAAGTACATTCTACTACTGAGCTACCGTGGCCTGATGGACATATAGATGGATATATCTTAGTATGGTGACTGGATTAGCATCTTACTACATAGTATATTAACCAATGATAGTGTGCAGAATAGACTGGGATCATTCCAAGTCTCTAGGTCTGAGAAAAGAGGTCCTGGCACAGGGTGGGTTACAAATCTATACTATATCCTATCAGTTAAATGCTCCAATATGTCCACCTCCCCTGCCCCATTACCATGTCTGCTTAATGTAATCACATGCATAAGCAAAGTAGGGGCACTTTTAAAAAAAAAAAAAAAAAAATTCTCGAGGGGACTTGTCTGCCATATCAGCTAGTACCATGCCTATATTTATCAAAAATGTGTGGACAAGAAAAGCAAATGAAAGACGGGGGAAAAGTGTCTCTCGGGGTCATGAGGCAGAACTTGCTAACTGGAATGTGACCTTGTTCCAGTGTGAAGCCAGTCAAGCACCACAGCATGTGTTGCTGTTTGGTAGCTGTTTTAAAAGTCAGCAGGGGAAGCAGGGCCATTTGACGTGATCAAGGAAAGATGAAGACCAACCTGATGAATGAATACTAGTCACAGTTAAATGCTGTTGAGTCAAGTCAAGTCCTGTGTTGGGCTCATTCATTTGTCTTCTCAACAAGCCATTTTTTTCCCTGTACAGAAACAAAAAAAAACCCTGTGTTATTAGCTCTGTGCCAAGAATATGCTTACAGTTGCTAATGTTTTATATCCAGCAGCTTGAAAAAAGTACTTTACTTCATTGGAAACATTACGTAGTCAACATTTTATTATTTTGTTTTGTAACTGTTTGCTTTATTGGGGTCAGCAGAGTGCCCAAGTGAATTGGAGGACTAATTATACGAAAGGAACCTAAACCTGGATTCAAGCCCTTCAGACGTCACACAAGGGGGTGTGTGTGTGTGTGTGTGTGTGTGTGTGGGCGCGCGCGCGCATGTGTGTGTGTGTGTCTCTTTCTGCCCACATTAGTGTTTGTGTGCATTTGATTGACCTGGATCGTTGGTCTTATTTCTCTCCTAGCTCATTTCCCTTGTGCCTTGGCACTGATCTGATCACAGTAGTAATGGCTCATTCTGCCTCCTTTTATGTGTATCTCCTTGAGCTTGCAAATACAGACCCTGTAGAGCCTTATACAGGCATTTATCATCACCAATCCACATGTCCTGCTGTACACTGAGTGTCAAAATTGATATTAAGACAGGAGGTGTG
>OMLC01098560.1:0-11201 GCA_900302585.1 Regalecus glesne
ACCTTATATGTGGGTAGTTCCTTGCCTTTATCTGGACACCACATGAGAAAGGTGAAACAAGAGGCAAGAATGTAGTCCAACAAGAGATGTTGATTTTTTTCGCACGAAAACTGTTTATTATTGTTTTAGCTGTGTTTATGCATACTGATATGAGACAGCTGGCAGCAAATACACTAAAAAGCTCTTAACAACTACATGTCATTAAAATCCAATGTTTAGCATATTTTGAAGACTTATGCTTCACATCCATGACACTGGGTCTTTGTTTTTGGGGTGAAGCACGCTGTACATAGTCAAGGGACCATGCTAGCTCAGTGGTAGAGTGCAAGCTTTGGCAACTGATGAGCCAGATGTTGCAGATTCAAACCCTCCATGGGGCATCAGGAAGGGTATGCAACCTTAACCTTCCAAGCTCCATCTAAGTATGTCAACCACCACAACACAGGGATTAATTGATTAATATGAAACATACTTCTTTCTATGCTGCATATAGTCAGGGCTTGGTAATGTGACTCTCGGGTAGAGAAGGAAATTTCACCTCTGATTCCTAACTTTGACTATGAGATGACGTTAAGCTTTCTTTCCCTGAGCAACTTTTGAGAAAACAATAAAAGGGTGGACGAAGGAAGTCTTGTTAAGTTGGAAAAAATCAAGTGTCTTTGGTATGTGCCATGTTGTGTGTTGGAGCATGTGTGTGAGTGCATAAACACATGCTTAGAAGGAAGAAATGTCCTGGGTTGATACATTTTTTGAAGTATTTTAGATGAAAACAAACCCCTTCCCATATTTTTTCATTTTTGACACCTCTTGTCCTGCAATGGTTTGGTTATATGTGTGTGTTTCTGCCTTTGGCCAAACTAGTTGGCTATTGTTTCTTGCACCCTGTCTTGCCATCTCAAGCTGTCTATCATTTTCTTTCTCTCCCCCAATCCCCTTGCATCCCTCTGTCCATCACAATTCAACTTCCCTATCCTGATCCTCTCTCCCCTCCCACTCCCATTTCTTATTTTTATCTTTCTTTGGATCTTTCTCCAGCCTCCCAAAGTGAAATGCCTGACCAGAATATGGCACCCCAACATTGCAGAGACTGGAGAGATCTGTCTGAGGTACTCCATAAATATTCTGACTCCTTGACGTATTCACTAGTGATACCCCCAGTTTCCAGACAGCTATGATTATTATTTCAATGTTGTCTTGGGAAACACACACACTTAGATGTTGTGATATTGGAATCAATAGTGCTAGGCCATTATGTATGTTGTTCTTTTCTATTCTGTATCCAAATCATTATTCTTCCTCGTCCTTCCACCGCTGTGAGTTCCATTCATTGCTTCATTCATTCTAGTTCATCCATCTATCCATTCATGCATTGTTTAATACACTAGGCCATTTATTTGTTTACAAAAAGGGTAATATGCACCCTTTGTCATCAAAAACTGTCAAACTACTATCAGTAAGACGTTTTCTTGTCCTCAGATATGGTTACTTAAACTGGCAAGCAAATATATTTTATATATTTATATATTATATATATTATATGTATTTTATATATTATATAACCCACGTGTAATATGACTACTTTAGAATTTCAGTCACCTGGGGAAAGATACCATATGTGGCGAACCTTTCAGCTGGATAGATGTCGCCTGAATTGATTTGTCTTGCATCATATCATTGTTGACATTGACACTGATAAGGAAATGTTAAGAAATTGGACCAGAGCCAAATGTTATCAAATATAGATTTTATATTGTGGTTAAACCTTTTAATCTTCAGTTGTTAGTATATTGCGTTGCAAACCAAAGCAGAACAGGATGAGAAATAAAAATGTCACCACTTTTTGAAGTGCTTCCTTTTCTCTTCTAAGGAAGAAAAGGAAGCACTTTTACAGAAAAAAAGTTGAAAAGGTCCATCCAAAGTTCTGAAATATTCCCTGTGAAGAATAGGTTAACTAAAAATAATGACTTAATATTTGCAAGCAAGCAATAATACAGTCAAGCCCAAAAATGTCTCTATTTTTTTCCAGTTCTCCAGTCTTCCAGAGTAGAGCACTACAAAAGCTACTTTCTTTTAGTATAATTCTACACCACTTTTTTTTAATTCTAAATATCACGTTTGAAATTTAAACCTTTTAGATACATATGTTCCTTAATCAATATCCCCAAAATTTTAATCAATATTAAAATAACTGTTTCTTTAGGTGCTGTTAGATGCAGAAATAAACAAACGTTGTTGACCAAATATGGCAGCCAATTGTCTGAAATATCCAGGACGAGTGAATTGAATGCGCCTATTTATTTTTGTGTCTGTAGCTTGTTACGGGAACACTCTATTGATGGTACAGGCTGGGCCCCGACCAGAACTTTAAAGGTAAGGGTTATTTTCTTTATTATTAAATAAAATCTCTGTCTCCTGTCACTCACATTAATATGTTTATTGTATTTTGATTGTTGACCATACTTGACCGTTTGCTAAAAGAGTAAGCATAAGGTAATGTAGTGAATTGTATCTCTTTCAATATGTCGGTGTCTCTCAAACCATATCTTTGAGCCATATTTTGTTTGCAATGGTGATGGAAAGGTTGATGGACAATATCAGACAGGAGTCTCTGTAGACTATGATATTCACAGAGGGGACATGTTTATGGAACAGGTTGAAGAGAGTTGAAGGTATGCACTGGAGAGAAGGGAAATGAAAGTCAGTAGGAGCAAGATGGAATGCATATGCATGAATGAGAGAGTGGACAGTGAAATGGTGACGATGCAAGATGTAGAGGTGAGGAAAATGGATAAGTTTAAATACTTGGGGTCAGCTTTCTAAAGCATTGGGCAGTGTGGAAGAGAGGGGTGAAGTGCGGGCATAGTGGAATGTGTGAGGAGAAGTTTTTAGGTGCTAGGGAGACCAGCTATGTTGTATGGTTTGGAGACATTAGCCCTGGTTAAAAGACAGGAGGTGGAGCTGGAGGTGGTAGAGTTGAAAATGGTAAGATTTTCATCAGGATTAGGAGCAAGTATATAAAAAAATACTATTTTGCATAAATGAATAAGCGGACCATAACTTGTCGTAAAGCACTCTTGAAGCCCAGTGATAATCAAAATACCATTTAATCAAAACTGAGTGTATTTATCCTGTTCATAGTGTGTATAGTGTTCATATTTCCCCCTTGTTTATATTGCTGTTACATATTATGCTTTAGATTTGATGACTCTCTTACAATGCTTTCCACTTTGCTGCTGTAACACCGTAATTTCCCCCTGTGGGACCAATAAAGGAATATAGTATCTTATCTTAAAATGTGTAAATGAGGTGGATATTACTTAGGCTTGGCTTTAGAAATGAAGTGGAGTGTATTCCTTAAGAAAGACTGCATGGCTCTTGCAAGTCCCCTGGACCAACTCTCACTAGACCCCTGTTGATATTGGCTCCTAGGACTCTGCTTATAATTGATTTTTTGTTTCCATTTGACACCATTTCCAAAGAGCTGTGCTATATTTAATGGTTTCATAGGATGCACAGTCTCTGTCTACAATTTCAAAGTGTGGCTGAAGTTCTCCAGTGTCTGCCCCCTCTCCACTGTCTGTCTACCTACCTGTTTATGAAGCGAGATGAATAAATTAGAACACGCTTAGGCTAGGGGTGTCATAGCTCAGTGGGTAGAGCGGTCGTGTGGCAATCGAAAGGTTACAGGATTAATCCCGGTCCTGCATATAGCATGTCGAGGTGTCCTTGAGCAAGACACTTAACCCCTAACTGCTCCCCAAGCACCATATGTTGGCAGCTCACTTCTCCTATACAATAGGATGGGTTAAACTGCAGAGAAATCCAAATTTTCCCCTTGCGGGACCGATAAGGGAATCTTTTTTTTCTTTCCTTCTTTCTTTCTATCTTTCTGTATATTTCTCCGTTTCTTTCGGTGTCTTTCAATTTGTCTCTAAAAGTAAATGAATGAAATAGAATTCATCCATTGTGAACCACTTATCTGAAGTCGGGTCACGGAGGATCTGGAGATAATCACTGTTCTCACTGGGCGAAAGACGGGAATACGGGCAGAACAATCAGTGAAGCGGTGTCTTGCTCAAGGACACCTCAACACGCTTTTCTGCAGGTGCGGAAATAAAACCTGCATCCTTCTGATCACCAGATGACTACTTTACCCACTGAGCCATGCTCCTCCTATGAAATGAATGAAAGAGTGAAAACCTTAGAATAAAAGAATGGAAAACCTTAAAAACAGCCAAAGACTTGGCTTGTGAGCTTAGCCAAAACGCCCTTCTTCCAGCAGGGCAGAAAACCCACCCGCATCTTGTGTACTGTTCTGTGACAGTTGATGATGTCTTGAAGAGAAATATACTGGACATTCTAATGAATGTATTTTGATCAATCATTGTAAATGCAATGATTGCTTTAATCCTGCATTCACACACACAATGTATTTTCTTATATTTTTACCATCTGTGTCATTTTTCAATCCTACTTGTATGATTTTTATTGTTTACACTTAATGTGATGCAAGTCAAATTGTATTTATGCACTTGCAGACTTACAAAAACAATGAGTCATCCAGTTAAACAGTGTGGAGATGCAAAGTAGTATGCCTGTGATATATTTATTAATGTACTTTGAGCAATGACAATGAAGTTGATCTGAACTGAATTTGGATCCCAATACTGAAATATATCAGGAGCCTGTACCTTTTTCAAAGCTATCCAGTCAGAATGCCTCTATCTACTATAAAAAAATAATCAATGTAGTTTTTTTCTTTCCCTCAAACAGTGCTTTTTGTTATTTCAGATGGTCTCATGAATATTTCTCATAAGTACATGATTTATAAATGCCGCTTTTTTCTCTCACCCTTACAGTCTCATCTTCTTCTGTCAATCATCTCTGTTCTCCTCCTTAGTCCACAGCAACCCTCTAATTAGAGCATGTAAAATCCATTAACAGACTTAAGATAGCTTTCAATGCAAATGAAATTTCTTCTTAATCTTTTCTGTGTGGTTTTGATCCTGAAAGGAATCAGCAGAGCCACTCTGTCCCATGTTTTGAGCATTGTATGTTCATTTAATATGATGACAATGTGCTGGCGCAGTCAAGGGATCTGATCACATTGGTTTCTATACGTTGCTCAGTTACTAAACTGACTGCTGTCACTAACTGATGAACCGGTTCCTTCACTGTCATTAACTCGTATCTCCAGTTAAATAGTAAATGAATTTATTCTGACGTAGTATTTCTCTAGTCTAGCAACCAGTCAAAGTGCTTTAGAGTGAATGCCACACATTTACTAAGCCCCACGGGGGATAAAAACCTGTTGCGCCCAACTTGAAGATGCGCGCTCTACAACTGAGCCACCATGGCTCAGTAACTTCTTCACTCTATTTCTTTGTAAGTTTATATTTAACAAGATACATTCATCTGACTGTCTGCTGCCTTTCTGTCCGCTTGTTCATCTGCGTCTGTCGCTGTCTGTCTCTGTTTGTACAGTAGAGGCTGGTGTAAAACTGTGATAGAATGTAACTAGGTAAAAGGTCCATATTTACACGTCACAATTACTTCCCATTTTGTGGGGGTGGATATGGATTGTTATGGATTAACGCTGGATGCCCTTCCTGACTATTGTACTTCTTAATATTAATTAATGCTATTTTTTTCTTTTTTTACAGGATGTTGTCTGGGGACTGAACTCTTTGTTTACTGTAAGTTTAACTTATTTTGATATTGGTGTTTGACAACTTACTTGGAATCACATTTTGATATTATATAGTTAGCGACCTCATTAAACTCCTAATTCAACAATAAATGATTCCGTAGAGTAATTTTCCATCCCCATTTAAGCTGCTTTCACACAAAATGTGCAAATTTCACTGCTTCACCATTAAACCCAATTATGTATGTCTATTTTTTGCCTGACACAAAATTAATTAGCGATGACCTGTGTTTAATGAAGTTGATCATCTGTAGTGAGCACTGCAATGTAAAGCACCATATCCAATACAAATAATGAAAATAACATAGCAAAGTAGGCAAACTGATTGACATACTTGATTTTAGCAAGAACTGAATACCCATCCATCCATCGTTAATCACTTATCCAGTGTCGGGTCAACGAGGTAGCAGATTTCAGCCGGGACCACCAAGCTTTCCTTTCCCTTGAAACATCCACTAGCTCTGACTGGGTGATCTCCAAGCGTTCCCAGGCCAGTGTGGAGATATAATCCCTCCATCTGGTCCTCGGTCTACCCCGTGGCCTTCTCCCAGCTGGATGTGCCTGAAAAAACCTAACTTGGGAGGGGACCAGGTGGCATCCTTATTAGATGCCTAAACTACCTCAACTGGCTCCCTTCTATTTGGATGGGTAGCGACTAATCCAAGTCCCTCACATATGTCTGAACTTCTCACCCTGTCTGTGAGGGAGATACCTGACAGCACCCAAAGAAAACCCTACTGGTATCCGTCATTGTGTTCTTTCTGTCATGTTCTTTCATGGCCATAGGATAGAGGCGGCACAAAAATTGACCGGTAGATCAAAAGCTTTGCCTTCTGGCTCAGCTCTCTCTTGGTAACAATGGTTTGGTAAAGGGAGCGCAATACCGCTCTAGCAGCTCCAATTATCCGGTCCAACTCATGCTCCATTCTCCCCTCACTTGAGAACAAGACCCTGAAATACTTGAATTCTCTCACTTGGGTTAAGGACTCATTCCCTACTGGGATTGGACAATCCTCTAGTTTCCTACGTAGAACCATGGTCTCAGATTTAGAGGTACTGATCCTCATTCCAGCTGCTTCACACTCAGCTGCAAATCGATCCAGTTAGTGTTGGAGGTCAGAGACTGATGATGTCAACAGAACCGGATTATCTGCAAAAAGCAGTGATCTAATCCTAAATTCCTCAAACTGCAACCCCTCTCTTCCATGACTACACTTTGAGATCCTGTCCATGAAGATAACAAGAACGATAGGTGACAAGGAGCAGCCCTGGCAGAGACCAACCCCTACTGGGAAAGAGTCCGACTTATTACCTAGAACTCGGACACAGCTCTCGCTTTGGGAATAGAGAGATTGGATGGCCCTTAGTAGTAACCCCCTTATCTCATACTCCCACAGCACCTCCCACAATGTATCCCAGGGGACCAGGTCATAAGCCTTCTCCAGATATACAAAACACATGTAGACTGGAGAGCGTAAAAAGCTGGCCCGTTGTCTCCACAACCAAGACGGAATGTGCAATGTTCTTCTCTATTCTGTGTTTCGACTATTGGCTAGACCCTCCTTTCCAGCACCTTAGAGTAGACCTTTCCAGGGAGGCTGAGTAATGTGATGCCTCTGTAATTAGCACACACCCTCTGGTCCCCGTTTTACCTACTTTGTAGTTTGTAGTGTCAGATACAGCACTTGGTAAGACATTTGGGCAGTGTTTCCCTCCAATAAGTTTATTTCATAAAATCAAAATCTTACACTTTATCACATACTATCTATCCACCCATTTATTTGGAGGATGGATGTAAATGATTATCAAAAAGTCCTAGGGATAGATTAATGAACAGGGGGAAGGTGATGAGGGAGAAAAGAGTGGCTCTGGTGATCACAAAAAGAGGTGAATCAGTTTGGATCAGAAGTTTATTCAGAAGCGATTCGTCACCCACCAGGTAACTTCTTCAGTCTGAGCTGAATACAAGCATTCCCCTCCTTATAAATAGTACATTGATACCACACCACAATAGGCTGGGTTCATATGCAAGTTGGGTGATCAACTGCACATTCAGTGGCAATGAGCATCATTCACAAAGGACTGGGGAATTTTTGCAATCACGGCATTGTAAGACGCCGAGAGATGTACTCTCAGGCCACCACCCCAATGTAATGACAGTTGTTCCCTCTTGACACAAATAGCCTCCTTCACCCCCCAAACCAGCGTTCCTCCGATGAAAGGGGGGTGAAGGAAGCCATTTATGTTGAGTGACGACACATAATCTGAATAAACTTCTGATCCAGTTGAACTGATTCACCTCTTTTCGTGATTTCCATACCTGGACTATTGAGCATGCATCAAGACAGTGGCTCTGGTGTGTAATTATTTATCTAAAATGCACCTTGCCTCTTTCTTGATTTGTCTTAAAAGTTTGCCTCTTTTGCGAGTTTTAGCAACCTCACCACGTTCAATATGAATGGCCCCTCTAGGTGTCCTGCAGCAAGCACAGTACATGCTCTGTTTTGTGTGAAAGGCAATATACTCTAAAGCCTGCTGCTCATGAGAGTATGGGAAAGGTCTGGGAGTTAACATTACATATTGTCAAAAATTATTGGACTGTTTTCCTATCGCTTATTGTATGATGATGCAAGAAAGAACCTCACTTCACCTGCTGCCTAATCTGACCCAATTTGTTACATTTCTCAAATTTACAAGGAAGACCGGTTGAGAAAAAACCTAGTATGGCAATCCAAATAGAGGCTAAATTCAACTTAGGTTGTTTACTACTTTATTACTCATTTGCAAGTTTAATCAGTCCATAATTACTTCCTGGGGGTAAATCATCTTCCTTGTAATTATGAAGAACTCTTTCTATGCTATCAAATTACATGGAAGCAAGAGGAAATCAAAGATGACATTACACATCACGGTTGCCAGAGACCTCCACCAACTGGCTGTTGACGCTTGGTTTGTGCCAGGCGTATTGAGGACAGCCAGGGTTGCATAATTACCAATCAGATGAAGTAGAGATGCTGGTATCTGATCTCTGTGTCTTTGGTAGCTGAAAAACATATGTTGACAAGAGGGTAGGCCCCAAGGGTTAACTCGGTGATTATAGACACAAACAATTTAACAATAATGCATTTAGAATTATATTCTACAAATTGACCACAGTGGTTAAGAAATAGAATCCCCTTTAATACATTTTAGATGCAAAACCATCCACATTAACAGAGTAATTACATTACTTTAGCTCATTTAGAAGCTATTACTATGCAGTCATGTTCCAAGTTTTGCTGTTATGGGTTAAATTAAATTTTGAAACTAACCTTCCCCACCCTGAAGAAATAGATGACTATAATTGGTCTCCATGCTAGGGTATGCTCTGCAGCTTAGCTCTTTATCAAAAAACATGCTTTCAGACCAGACACCATTCGGTATCTCCAATAACCCTCTTGCTTTGTTTGGCACACATGGCATCTCTATAGCAATGTTGCAATTTTACCATTTTGTTTTTGTTATGGGAGTCAGTCCAGGGTAATGCTGCTGACAGCCAGAGGCCACAATGTCAGGGAGAAGTGACTAGATGCAGGCAATTGAAAGAGAAAACCGTGCTTGAATGTAAAGCCTCCCTACCTTGACTTTTGTTAACTTGTCAGGAAACTGTTCAAATTGTATGAGTGACATTTAGAAATTGCAAATGCAAATGAAATATTCTCTGTCACTCTGTCTGTCTCTCTTCCTCTCTCTCCATTTCTCAATCAGGATCTACTCAACTTTGATGATCCTCTGAATATTGATGCAGCAGAGCATCACCTGAAAGACAAGGTCAGAAAAGATGTACAAGATTGAATGAATCTGCCATTAACTTAACTACCCAGAGTAATTTGTTTTATTAGTTCCCATGATAGAATCAGATGAGTGATAATAAAATGGAATGTACTCACATCCCTCAGTTTGATGAGAGAGGTCTCATCCAACAGAGGGTCCAAATTCCATAATGTCAGTGATTTCCTTTTTATTAACTTTAACCATAATGGCTTGAGTCTTAAGCAGGGTTGTCAAACTTCATGGAATTCTGTGATTACCTCTTACTCCCTGCTCTCATCCCAGTGACAACTCTATGCACCATGGTATCACTGATACACTGTGTCTCACGAAAAGCCTCTTCGAAAAACATACTTTCTTATGTTGTTATTTTCTTCACATTAGGTGAAAGTCCTTGGTCTTGGAAATTATGTGTTTGCCAATAGGGTGTGTTTTACAAAGGCTTGGTTAGTGAAAGCGCCAGAGTGATTTCTTACCCGAGTGGTGATTACACAAAATAAATTTAATATTGAAGAAAGCAGAACACCTCTTCGAGGAACCATCACCTTATCGTGGTGGAGAGGTTTGAGTGTCTCTATGATCCCGAGAGCTGTGTTGTCTGGAGCCTTGTGCTCCTGCTAGGGTCTCCCATGGCAAATTGGTCTCTGGTGAGGGACCAGACTAAGAATGGTTCAAGAAAACCCCATGAAAGATCTAAAAAGAAGTGACGTTACCCTGCCCGGAGGAAGCCTGTGGCCCTCATCTGGAACCAGGCCCAGAAGGAGGGCCCATCAGCAAACGCCTAGTGGCCGAGTTTATCACAGAGTCCGGCCGGGTTCAGCCCAAAAAAGCAACGTGCACACTTCTCCATCCTGTAGACCCACCACCTACAGGAAGAACAAGTGGGGTCGGGTGCACTGCCAGACAGGTAGCAGTGAAGGCAAAGGGTCTCAGCGGATCAGAACCAAGCAACAGAAGCTGGCATTAGGGACGTGGAATGTCATATCCTTGGAGGGTAAGGAGCCAGAGCTTGTGCAGGAGATGCAACGGTACCAATTAGATCTGGTGGGGCTCACCTCTACTCACAGCATCGGATTTGGAACCAAGGTCTTAGATAGGAGTTGGACTTTATACTATTAAGGAGTTGCCCAAGGTGAGAGACGCCGGGCAGGTGTAGGGATTCTCATAAGTCCCCGTCTGAGGGCCACTGTATTGAAATTTAACCCTGTGGATGAGAGAGTTATGTCCCTATGCTTTAGAATTATAGGAGGAAAAACTCTAACTGTTGTTTGTGCCAATGCACAAAACAGTACTTCAGAGTATTCAACCTTTTTGGAGACCCTGGGTGGAGTCCTGAATGGAGCTCCCTTAGGGGACTCTATCATTTTACTGGGAGACTTCAATGCACATGTGGGTAATGATGGAGACACTTGGAGGGGTGTGATTGGGAAGAACGGCCTCCCTGATTTGAACCCAAGTGGTGCTTTATTGTTGGACTTTTGTGCTAGTCATGGATTGTCCATAACAAACACCATGTTTGAACATAAGGATGCTCATAAGTGTACATGGTACCAGAGCACCTTAGGGCAAAAATCAATGATAGATTTTGTAATTGTATCATGTGATTTAATGCCACTTATTTTGGACACTCGGGTGAAGAGAGGAGCAGAGCTGTCAACTGACCACCATCTAGTGGTGAGTTGGG
>OMLC01098563.1:0-20066 GCA_900302585.1 Regalecus glesne
ATTAAGTTCATGTCAGAAAAGGCTGATTCACAAAGATATGTTGAACCAAACAGGCTTGCAACCTTCATAGCCGCTGTGCATACACCACTGTACTTTTCTGTGTCAACAAGGCACCAAAAGTTTGGTGCAGCCTGGTGGGCTTTGAGATGGAGGTCATTTTGCAGTGTTACAATTTCAATCTCCACCTGTTCACTATCCAGGCTGAATGGTGCACTTAACTGCTCAGCAATGCATGATACGCCCACGATCATGAAAGGATTAGAAATGAACGACACACATGGCTCAAGCTGATCCAGGTCACAAAACCTGTTCTCAAACTATTGCCCAACTCTGTTTATGACCTGAGAGTACTTTTCTGCAACTTTGTCAAAAGCCTCAGATGCAGAAGCATTGTCTTTCAGCACCAGCTGCACAGAGGGAAAGTGGAGCACTTTTTTTCCCTGTAAATGCACAAAGAAAAGATTCATCTTAGCTTTAAATGCAATGAAAGCACTTATCAAATCGGCGACAGTTTTACCTTTGCCTTGCAGCTCACAGTTCAAACTGTTCAGTTTTCCAGTAATGCCCGTTAAAAATGCAAGGTCAAGTATCCGTTCAGTGTCCTTCAGCAGCACGGTGTCCTCACCTCTGGACTGCCTTAACTCTTCGATTTCACCCAAAAGTGACAAAAAACGTTGCAAAATTCGTCCCCTGCTGAGCCATCGGATTTCTGTGTGTAGTAGCAGGTCACCATATTCAGCTGACAGCTCATCCAAAAGTACCTTGAATGTTCTGTGCTGTTGAGCTCTGGTGCGGATGCTGTTTATGGTCTTTACGACGGGAGTCATTACGTGCTGCCTTTAACTCGCGGGCTTTTTCTGCGCGCAGTGCGCTGCCCGGTGGGTAGTTAGCATGGTAGCTTGTGTGACACATAGTAAAAGGTCTCTCCACATAGTGCCGCTTTGCTATTGCCACAGTTGCCCCGCAAATGAAACACACGCAGGATCCTTTCACTGTGGTAAAAAAAAAACCTCTGCCTCCCATTCGTCGTGAAAATGATCTGTTTTCTTTCTTTTTCTGACATTTTTTGTGGTAACTCTTCTCCTCATATTCGCTGCGTCCGCTAACGTTAGCTTGTTTGTACGAGCGCAACGAACGCTACGTTTTGGTCATGCGCACAATACTTGCAGCTCACTGGTAAGTGCTGCTATTTGAGCTATTTTTAGAACAGCCCAGCGGGCGACTCATCTGGTCCTTACGGGCGACCTGGTGCCCGCGGGCACCACGTTGGTGACCCCTGTTATAAAGGAACAACTTCTTCTAGGTTGCAGACCAAACAGGAGATGTTGCATATCTTGTCTTGTGTGAGTCAAATGTAGATGCTAGTCATCCATGTGTGAACATAAATGTTTACACAGTGTAATTATATAATGAAAATAAAGAGAGGGGAGGATCACCTGACCCATCGGCAGGGATGCCCGCAAAGTTTTTGGCTCGGCCCCAATAGTCTTATTTTTTCAATAATCCTTACATATATCTCGAATAGTTTGAAATTATTTTCAATATGAATCCTTCCACAAACAAAGACGCACGGAAAAGGGAGGATGAACTAAGGCCTTTGAAGAAAAAAATTCAAGGATTCTTCCATCTCCAAGGAAGAGCTTGATGCAGCTTATTGCTAATGGCATAAAGCTAGCATTCCACGAACAACAACGTGGTGTAGACGCGGCAATAACCTCGGCTGTCAGGGAAGCGGTGGACTCTACCCGGCTTTACGTGATTTACGAACTGAAATCCAAACATCTGAGGAATCTGTGAAAGAAATAGGCATGGAACTTGAAAATGTACCCAAATCTACAAAAAAAGCCCAAGACAATTGGACTCTGATCAGGCAGCTGCACGAGAGGATACGCGATGGTCTATCGAGCTAAAAGCACAGGTAGAACAGCTCACTACCAAGTTGACCGATCTGGAGGACCCGGGACGAAGGAATAACGTAAAGGCTGGTTGGCTTACCAGAAGGAGCGGAGGGGTCGGAAGTAATCGGCAACCATAAGGATAACCTCCCCAAGTGGATCCCTTCATTGGTCGACCGAGAGATTGACATTGAATGGGTACATCGTGTATATGATGGAGGAGAGGCTAACTCCAACAAACCGCGGCACCCTCATCTTCAGATTACTGCGTTGGCAAAACAGATCGGCTATCCTTAACGGGCCACATCAAGTTTATCCAGTGAAGTTCACTTTCAACGGGGCCACCCACCGGTCTCAAACTGATCAGGCACCAACAACTCGCACCCTCCTGTACTTTCCGGATTACAGTCCAGCGACCACAGCAAAGAGAAAAGGCATCAGTTTTGCCATAAAGAAAGTTAAAGACATGGGCTTGGAGCCATTCCTCATTTACCCTGCGCAGATTAATCTGAATTATAAAGGTGAAAAGGAGACGTTCGACTCCCTCGAAGCCGCCGAAAGTTTCATCAACTCTCTATCGCGGAGATCCACCTCGACAGTGGTTGGGCGCGATGTTGGAGCTACCACTGCAGCTTCAGCTACGGTCATTGAGAACCAGCGAGATCATCCACAGACAAAGAAGACAATTTGGTGGTCATGAAAAAAATGAACTTTCTTAACGTATGCGTGATATACGAATGGACGGTCTCAGGATTCTTTCTACAAGGTATTGGGGAATGTTTAGAATGTGATATTAGTTGGGCTAGCAACTATGTCTCCTGATTGTCACTTCCGGTGCTAGTTTTTGCTATTAGCTTAGCTTCACTGGTTCGAGAGGTGATGTTATTTGTCTGATTCTATAGCCCTGCGTCGGTGTGGATTGGTCACGAATCAGATAATGCGTGTGTTTTCACAGACCTACAGTTTTTTTTTCTCTTTACGGCCTGTATTTGTTTTGTTACATACTTTTTTGCCCACCCTTCCCCGTTGCAGACATATTCATATTCCTTGTTAGGACCGTACATCTGTAGTACATCAGCAGTGTATCTGTACAAACAGGACAATCACATGCATACTCTTTATATTATTCTAATACGCTTATATTTTAAATCAGATCTTATGCATATAGTATGTCTACGCAGTCTTTGAATATATTATCACTGAGTGTGAATGGCTTAAACTCTGCTAACTTGTGTTCTGGAGTATCTCCATCGTAAGAGGATAGAGGATACCCCCTGTTAGTGTATATCAGGGGGGTTGTTTACTATCACTCCCATTGTAGATTAATTTAAATGCCTAAAAAACAAGAGAAATACTCGAGAATTAAAAAGGAACTTACTGTTGTTTGTGGTTGAGTTCCTCCTCCTTGTTCACCAGATCTTGTTTGAGGTTAGCAAGCATCTCCACAGAGACGTCCACCTGCCTCGAAAGTTCTGAAGCCTTGTTCTCCAGGTCCTCCTTCTCCTGACTCAACTGCTCGCTCTCATGTTTAGCTCTTTCAAGCTCAGAGCTCTTCCTCTCTAACTCTGCCTGGAGACGACCCACACGTGCTGCTATTTTCTGTTCCACCTGCAAATAAACAAGTAAATTATTGAGACTGGTGAAAAAAATACACTTGTGACTCTTTGTTAAATGTAAGAATTTCAGCCATAAAATTTGCAGCTGAAAATCATGGTACCTGCATCAAAATCTGACAGGGAGTTTAATATATAAAATATCAGATAAAGATACCTTAGGTACATTAATTTAGATTATCTAACTTTGAAACGGACTTTGATATCATATATAGATACCTGACTTCCATTTCTTACTTTAAGATCTGACTCTGAGATTTCTTCTAACAGAACAGTCCATAGAATTGAAAATCTATGAAAACATAAAAAAGAGTGCGAGAAGCATATAGCCTGTGGTGTATTATTCTAATTAAGTTTGCATCTATACAATTTAGATTTTTACGATGAGCATCAAAATATCTAAATACATAATTGAAAAGCATAACTTTCTCAAAAACGGTCAAAATGATCATGGTCATGGCTACCTCTTCAGACAATTTCTCCAGCCGCTCATCCAGTTCTAGTCGTTCAAATGCCCGTGCTTTAAGCCTGGCAAGTCCTTCCTCATAGGCTGCCTCCACTGCGCTCGCTGCCACGTTAGCTGCCACCGCAACAGCTGTACTTGAGTTTGCGTGGGGACCTGGTTCTGTGGAAGTCATAGCTCGTTTCATGAAAACATCCCCCAGGGGAAACTCTACATTAGGAATATACCGAGGTGTGGCGTTGGAGTTTGCTGGGGTCAAACCCAGGTCCTCTGGACAGGTAAGCTCACGGCTGGGGAGGCGTCGCTCCTTGAAGGACGATGGACGAAGTGGCTCCAAGGAGTCGTTGTTGTTGGTAGGGGCGAGGAGAGCTCCCTCGGCCACCAGGGGAAACAAAGCAGCAGCGTCACATACACTGTTGGATTTGGAGAGGACGTAGAGGGTCTCGTAGGTGTGGTTGTATTCCAGGTGGGCACGTAATGATGACAGGCTTCGAAAGCGCTTATGCTCACCGCAGCGAGGACAGCGGTATGGCAGGTCCAGAGAGGCCATTACGTGGTACAAGCAGAGGAGTAGGGCTACTCACACCACACAACAGTAGTGCCAGTATGAGGCGACAGTGGCCAAGCACCAGACCGATCCTCTCATAATGAATCAGGTGAGGTAGGGAAATTAGGGGACGTTAGAAGGACCCAGAGAGAAGCTGTGGGCAATGGCAGACCCCCGGTCAGTCACTTCCTCACACATAGTGGAAAGTTCAGTACACATCCCTTCCCTCTGGCAAACTGTTTCATAAAGTCCAATCCTTCCTTTCACTTCTGCTTTTTATCTGGTCTGGCAACCTGAGGGCCTTAAGAGAATAAAGAGAACACTTCAGACGAAGATTTGAAATTATTAATTTCAATGGTTGGGTCACAATGGTACACAGCAAAATCGCACAGTTGAGGATTAACCTAACTATGGAAATATGAGCAAAATGATTTTTAAGAAAATATATTGTCAGCATAAACACAAGTATGAATCATAAATAAGCTCACAGAAAACATTGTGCCTGATGAAACATTCAGCAAAATGTAGAAGAGGCAAACATGTTTTAGGGAAATGCTGAGAGACTAAACTTATTCACTTCTCTAGTTGACTGACAACTCAGCATTGCAGGTTGAATTCCACTGCAGAACATCAAGAAAGGGTATCCAGCCTTAATTCCCCATTCTCAGGCAAATGTGAGGCATACATTGTAAAGGGCTTTGAGTGGTCCATCCGGTCCTAGCTCTATCTCCTAGCTTTAGTCCTACTCCTTTTCTTGATTTTGATGTACTTGGTTTAGGCACATGAAATCTTGTTAGTTTATTTTACGTTGATGTTCCTTAGTTGATGTTGCGTTGGAATCTTATGATGGCACTAGGATTGTTATCTAGCTCTAGTGTTGCTCCAGTATCCTTTGTACCTCGACCCTATGCACTTGCTGTACTTCGCTCTGGATAAGAGACTCTGCTAAATGTATGTAATGTAATGGTCACTAGACTAGAAAAACCCTATATAAAAATGAGTCAATTTAGCATTTACCGTATAGTAAAGGTTGCAACAATGCTCTTCTTGCTGACTTCCCAGCACATGCAATCTGATGGCCGTGAAGAATGCAGGACAATACTGCAGATTTGTCTTCAACCAGGCAAAATTCCCATATTGCTGTCTCTGAAATCACACCATTGACATTGAATCACCTTCCAATAGCATAAAGCTCATGCTTTCACCTGCCATTCCAGATTCCACATTAGGGATGCATGATATTGGAATTTTTACCAATATCCAATATGCCAATACTTTAATACTCTCTTGGCCGATTACCAATGCCAATATATGCACATGTTTTGTTTTTTTACCACCTAATGTCAGATAACATTAAGTCTCTCCTGTTGTGGAATTAACACATTATTATGCCTACAATTATGTTTTAGATGTGATGCCTATCCTACTGTGGTTTACACTTGTCTGCTGTAACACTGTAGTTTCCCCCTGTGGGACTAATAAATAAATATCTTATCTTATCTTACAATTCTTTTCAAAATGCACACAGTCACTGGGCAAAATAAGAAAACTACATCAACTTAGGTTATGTAAAACATGCCATATTTTGTATTTATGTAACATTTCATTTTCTTTCAAACAACTGTAAAATTCATACTGCTTAAATAGGCTTGCTGCTCTCCCTGAGACAGTTCTGACAATAATTTGACCCTTTTCACAAGTATCAAAACAAATATAACAAAACAAAAGAAATACAAATTATAGCCTAAGCCCATTTGCTGACAAAAATTAGCTCCTCTTTCTTTGGAACCACTAAATTCATCTTTCTGAGCTAGGCTGTTCAGTGTGTCAGTCAAAATTCACTTTTTCTATGCTCAGGATCCCCAGCCTGTTAAGGAGACTTAGTGGGTCTGGGTCAAGCCAGTGGTATCACATAAAGCCCCAATATTCAAATGAGCGTTGGAATGAGAGGTATTGGTGTCTCAAAAGTTTTCATAGACATAGTCTACTCTTTTTCATAGTGTTGAACCAGTGGGCTATATATGCTTTGCATACTGTTGCTTAAACTAAATAACAATATTGCAACAATTAATTCAAAAATAGGAGCCCATTTTGTGACTATTGATTTTTTTCTAATTAAAAACTTTAAACTGGGGTCAATCTGCCCTGTTCTTTTTGAGGAGCTACAAACAACACTGCGAAACCAAGGTCATGATCAAACAAAAGTGCACGACATAATGTAAACCGTTTCAGTCCTTAGGGAATACATAGCCTTCCTTTTAAGACCGATGAACAAGGATGTAGAACTAATTGATAGGCCTATATCAGGGATGCCAGGATGAGATTAGAAAGGGGGCCAAATATTTTTCTAATGAGGCTTTAGGGGCCCGGATTACACTTTCAGACTGAAAAGGATGTGTTAAGTAAACACATGGATAGTTAGGTTATGTGTGTTCAATAAGGCCTGCACATCACTGACAAATTGCATTAGCATGTTTCTACATAACACAAGTGTAACATTTGTTAATTTAGATAATAATATTTATTGAATGGTTGCACAAAAACGGCACAATGCACCCAATAAAGCCAAGAGATTCAGGCCTAGAAAACGTGTCATAGAAAAAAGTGCCATTGTGCAGGATAAAGCATGGCTAATTTAGAAGATCAACAATAGGGCAACTGTTTCAGAATTGATAAATAACAGTAAAAAATTAAAGCTCTTTAAAAAGCAAGAGAAAAGAACAAGTGCCAATACATTATCATTATCATCATCATCATTATTATCATTATTATTATTATTATTATTTGGGGGATTTTTCGGCAGTGTCGGCGCAACTTGGCACATTACCGCCCCCCTCAAAGAAAGGCCTCCTCTATATCACTCTGCTGCTGGTGCTAAACTCTTGTCATACAGCCCCGCCTCCCACATTAATGCCAATACATTGGATCCTATACATTAAAAAAATGAATCATTAGTAAATTCCCATTGTCTATTTTTCCAATAAATCCCTTCATAAGATTGGCAAGTATAGTTTGGTATCGTTTAATGGTATAGCATAGTATAATAGTATAAGTATAATAATATAGTATAGTCCCCAAAGCCTCTGGGACCAGATCAAAAAAGAGTTGAATCGGTTCAACTGGATCAGAAGTTTATTCAGATACGTTTCATCAATCAACCAGGTGAGTTCTTCAGTCTGGCAGTCTCAGACTGATAATCCAGTAGGCGCAGAAGGATCTGCTTAATGAATGGGTGTGACATCTCAAATTCACCATTGACATACTGAATGCCAAAGAGGAGCAGGTCCTACAACGACTCATGGCACGTTAAGATGAGACGTCTTACAACATGTGACCAAGTTCATGGAGAAGGTTCGTCTAGCGCAGCACGAGAAGTCTTAAGCCAGGCAGAGAGAGAAGTTTGACTTACTTTCTGCTCGCCAGAACCATCGGCAGACAATGTACACCCTCAATGGTGGACTGCGAGGAACAGACCAGCCAAATGATGGTGACGCAGACCAGTGGGTGCAGAACCTGTCCGACAGAGAACTCACCCAGGTGGAGAAAGACATCCTGAGCAAGGGAATGAATTTCTTGGTTGCACCACGACAAATTCAGGTGGTGGAAGTCATTACAGCCACGGAATCAGTGATCCATAACAACAAACTCACGGACACAGAAGCGGAGCATTTGAGAACCAAAGTGTCTACTTGTCTCCACACTGCCAAAGTAAATCCAAGATCAGCAGAGATGAGAGAAAGGCACTTCTGACTCTCAGTAGGGACAAAGACATCATCATCGTCGTCCCATCCGACTGGAGCAGATGTACCATGGTGGTAAACCAGTCAGACTACCATGGAAAAGTAATGACGCTGCTTAGCGAAAGAGCCACATATGAGCCCCCAAGAAAGATCCAGGCTGTAGCTACAAAAAGAAAGTGATAGATTGTCTAAAGCAGTTAGAACAGGACAAGGCTATCGACAGATCTTTTATTATAGACTGTACCCAGCGGAAGCTACACCTAGTCTGTATGGTGCACCCAAGATACATAAACAGGATGCGCCCTTGAGACTGAATGTATTTATGATTAACATGGTCACCTACAACGTCTTTAAGTTTCTGGCTACTGTTCTCAAACTGTTAGTGGGTAGTAATAATAACCACCACGTTAGGAAGACTATGGACTTTGTTAAGAAGGTGAGGGACATTAACATGGAGGAAGATAAAAATATGGTCTCATTTGATGTTAAGTCTCTCTTCACGTGTCACTGTTGATAAGGCAGTTGAGGTGGTCCATAGGAAATTATAGGACGACCTCTCCTTCAGAGACAGGACCACCCTTAACTCTGACCAACTGTGTTAGTTTTTAAAACTCTGTCTTCAGTCTACATACTTAACATATAAGGGGCAATACTGCAGGCAGAAACATGGGTGTGCTATGGGTTCCCCTGTTTCTCCTATAGTGGCCAACTTGTATATGGAGGAGGTAGAGAGGAAGGCTCTGGCTTCATATACAGGGACTCTTCCTAGTTATTCAGGTATGTGGACGACACCTGGGTTACAATTAAATCTCAGGACGTACCACTGTTCACTGAGCACATTAACTCAGTGGACTCTGTATCAAGTTCACAAGGAAGGATGCTAAAAATGACGTGTTTGTTTTCCTGGATTGCAAGGTTAAGATTGGCGTTGGAGGACAGTTGATTATAAGTGTGTACTGCAAACTCTATTTTACAGTTTGACTCCCACTGACCTATGGAGCATAAACTGGGAGTCATCAGGACTCTGTACTGCCAGGCTGACAATGTCCCCACTGACTCAGTGGCCAGGAAGGGAGGGCAATCTCATATCAAACAGGCCCTGGCTAAGCGTGGTTAGCCTAATTTGTTGTTTATTATATTACATTACAGGCATTTAGCAGACGCTCTTGTCCAGAGCGACATACAACAAGTGCATAAGGTCAAGGTACAAAGGATACTGGAGCAACACTAGAAGCTAGATAACAATCCTAGTACCATCATGAGGCTCTGATGCAACATCAACTAAGAAACATAAATCTAAAATAAACTAACAAAGATTTAACGTGCCTAAACCATGTACATTAAAATCAAGAAAATGAATAGGGCTAAAACTAGGAGTTATTAAAGCAAGGAAGCCTCCCAAAGAGTGCTCCAGCCAAGTAGGGTAAGAAGAGGAGCCCAAGTGCAGACCGATAGTGATAGGGACTTGATAGGGAGGAACCCCAGTTTGAAAGAGGGGTGAAAGAGGCCAGTTATGTAAAGAGGGAATGACCGTTGTTGAATAGGGGTGGTGGCCTGAGAGTACATCTGTCTTCTTCTCACTATGCCATGATTGCAAATATCCCCCCATTTTTTGTAAATGGTGCTCATTGCTACTGAATGTGCAGTTGATTACCCCACTTGCATATGAACCTAGCCTATTGTTTTGTGGTATCGATGTACTTTTTATAAGGGTTGGAATGCTTGCAGTCTGCTCAGACTTAAGATCTCACCTGTTTGAGGGACAAAACGTTTCTTAATAAACTTCTCATCCAGTTGAACCGATTCACTTTTTTTGAATCATGAATAGTTAGTTTATGAGCCACTAAAGGTCAAGTCAAGTCAAGTCAATTTTATTTGTCTATCACCAATTATCACCAATTGACAATTTACCTCAGTGGATCTTACATTAACACAACATCCTGTCCTTAGACCCTCACATTGGATAAGGAAAGACTCTCTTTAAAAAACCTTCAACGGGGAGAAAAATAGGAAGAAACCTCAGGGAGAGTAAATGAGGAGGGATCTCTCTCACAAGACCAATAGTCATAATGTGTACACAGATTAAGAGACAATTTACAGCAAAAAAAAATGATCAGGATAACGGACTTGTAATTGAGTTACGAAATGTAAAATAGTAGTAATAATAACCTCATTCTTAGTAAAGGTACTAATCAATGAACATCTAAAATGCAAATAGGCCAGATCAAGATGCCACCGGGCCAAGATTCCTCACGTCTATAATGTGGACAAATGGATTGAAAAATGATGATATTAAAGGGGCAGTAATAGCAGTAGACGCATCAGTCCACGCATCATAGTTCGGATAACCAGGCTGGCACCAATTACACATCTCCTGGGTTCAACTGAAGTCAAATACATAGTAATTAAGAAAAAAAGGAAACATTGAGGGACTTTCATTTAGCAAGAGAACCTTGATGAGAGCATAGCTTACATTTAACAATAACAAATTCTCTAACTATACTATGTTTGTGGCAGAGAACAATGCTTGGTAAACTAATTGAGACAGAAACGCACAGATTATGAATCAAATAATGTAAAATCACAATTTGCACGTTAAGGAAAAAAAAGAGTCTTAAGTTAAGCTTTAAAGAAATCAAGACAGTGTGATTGTCCAATGTCAGCGGGCAGGTTATTCCAGAAGAATGGGGCTCAAAAAGAAAAGGCCCTGTCACCAGCTGCCTTTCTTTTAAGTACAGATGAGTCCTGTATTTTGAGAGCAGAGTGCAAGATGAAACGTTCGGTATAAGGAGATCAGACAGGTATAATGGGGTGAGCCCATTCAGGATTTTAAAAGTTAGTGGAAGAAATTGATCTAACTTTCATCGGCAAACGAAGGGATTTAAATTTTCTAGTTTTAGTTAGGTCGGCAGGCCTAACACAAATGGGTCCTGTTATGTGAACATAAAGGATACTGCAGATCATCATGCGACATCTCCCTCATTTGCCTTTCAAAAAAATCTTATTCTTATTCAGATTTATCCTACAATCAGCAAAGCCATGATTAACAATTGAGAACCATCATATTATTCAGTAGAGGCTGGAGGATTAATCAGCACTTTTTGAAATACCAATTAATATGAAAAGCCGGTACAGATGTAAGCATAATTAGCAAGGACACAGGCAGAGGAATCCCACAGTGACAACAAACTAAGGCTCCCAGTAAAGCCACAGGCTTTTATTGGAAGATGCAAGACTAGTGAACATACTGGCAAGTGCACCCCCATATTAAACGAGCATTTCAGTCATGGTCAGTACAGTGTGGTAGGTGTTCCCATTTGTCGTAAATGGCTAACTGATGAGTTCAATGGGGCACAAACAGGAAAGTGAGGCAGCTTGGAAGCCACTTGTTACAACATACCATGGAACAGAGTTGTGATGTCTCAGGGATAAGTCTTAAATGTCCCAGTATGGAGTGGACACACACGGAAAGAGAAATACAGTTATTGATAATCTGACATTTGAAGACATGTTTGCAACCACATAAAACAACAGCAGCCAGGACTATTGCCACATCCATTATGATGACTTGTTTTGGATGATTTTTTATTGATTTTTTTCTTGAAGATGTTGAATGAATGAATGAATGAAATATTTTTTGTTTTCGAACAAGTATAAAAACACAAATATGTCTGTTAAATTAACAAATATACACATATGTATATAAACATACATATACATACACAAACATTGATACACAAAGGACAGAAAAAAAATCAACAACAAAGGGAGAAACTGATAAACAAATGATAGTGTAGCCTGTTCGAAAAAAGGAGTGGGAAGAAGTATATACTTTTTTATTTCTATCCCTTCTTACCTATTCATCATAAATTATATAGTATTATTCTATTTTTAATTATTCTTTTGAATGTTGTATCTCTATAAAATTCAATACATCTATATATAAATACATTTATTGTATTGTGTATACACACACACACACACACTCTCACACACACACACATATACATATATAATATATATACTAAACAAAAAAACATATAATGTACAACTTCTTTTACTTATTGTTTATGCCTTTCACATGCTCCCAATTAACAAACTTCCTCTTGCTTATAGCTCTTTAAGAAGGATTTTTTTAATAAATATTTTTAAACTGTTTTATGTTTGTACTCTGTTTTAGGTCTAGTTCCAGACGGTTCCATAAGCCCACCCCACAAATTGATACGCACATACTTTTCATTTTAGTTCTGATACTGATTTTTAAAAAAAAGTTTAACTCTTTTCTCAGTTTATATCCACCTTTTCATTCCCTGAACATTTCTTGTATATTTTTTGGCAACAGATTATTTCTAGCTTTGTACATCGTTTGTGATGTTTTAAATTTGACCAGATCCATAAATTTCAATGTGTTTGATTTAAGAAACAGTTAATTTGTGTGTTCTTTATAACCAACCTTGTTTACTATCCTTATTGCTCTTTTTTGTAATATGCATATTGGTTGTAGGATGCATTTGCAGTTATTTTCCCAGACATACATTACATTACATTACATTACAGGCATTTAGCAGACGCTCTTATCCCGAGCGACGTACAACAACAAGACTCCCAAACAGTAAGACAGATACAGTAAAAACAGCTAACAGTATAAAGTGTGTAATTATTTATGATCCAGTATATGTTGTTTTTTTCCTAGAATTCCAGTGCATTTTGCCAGTTTAGCTCGGATATGTTTTATATGGGGTTTCCAGCTTATTCTGTGCTCCAGGATCACTCCAAGAAATCTATACTCATAAACTCTTTCTATGTATGTATTGTTTATCATCAGATTTACCTGCACATTTGTGTTGTGCTTTCCAAATACCATGATCTTTGTTTTCGCCAGATGTAATGATAGTTTGCTTTTGTCAAACCACAAATTTAATTTAATCATGTCTGTAGTGATCATCCTCAAATTCTGCTGCACATTTTGCCCAGAACAAAAATAAATTGTATATCATCTGCAAACAAGATGAATTTCAGTATTTCTGATACATTGCATACATCATTTATGTATAATATAAACAGTTTTGGCCCTAATACTGACCCTTGTGATACCCCACAAGTAATAGCCATATATTTTGATTTATATTCACCTATTTGCACAAATTGTTTCCCGTTTCTTAGTTAAATACATTTACTGCTTTATTTTCTATTATTATGATAACTGTTTTAACATTTTATCCCCTTTTTCCCCACCCGAATTCTCCGAGTTGCCTATTGACGGATCTGTTGCTTTGACACCCCTCTAAAATGTCAACTGGAAAGAGGAAGCCATAGCATGCGAGTCCTCCAAGTCACGACTAGCCCACGCTATTTTGCTTTTCCCGTGGTCTCGCAAGGAAAGCACTGTGCTTGGCCGTCAGAGGAGAACGAAGCAGAGTACCTTCCGTTCACTCAACTGCGAGCGTCCGGATGACTCTGAAGGGGACACTAGCAAACCCAGAATACTTTATCCAAATTATACCCTATACCCATGTGAGGCTTAGCCAATTATGCCCCACTAACTTTGGACCTCCATTAGTGGTTGGAAACGGCACAGCTGGGATTCGAACATCCAACTGCATGATAAATAGATTTACTACTTTATGTAGCCTTGTAAATGGACCTGGTCCATTTACAAGGCTTTTCTAGCTTATTGACCACTCAACATGCTTTGAATTGAAAGCCTCACATTTACCATACCCCACAGCAGGAAGCAAACCGGCAACATCTGCCTCTCTCAGGCACACACTCTACCACTGAGCTAAGCCAGCATGTCTGTAATTCTGTCTTACCTGCATTTCAATCAATTTCAGCCAGTCACAGCTGCAAGTGCACCCCTTGTCTTGAAGGGGGGAGTTAGCTTTTACAAATATTTTGTGCAGCTGTCCCTGATTACTGCTACAGCCTGCAAATGTCTAACAGGCCTTATCTCCACTCCAAGAGGGGGCATCTTGAAATGGATACTTATAAAAATATAATATGGATCAACAATGGGATCTATACATATCTATAAATATAATAATCCAATCATCAATAATAATCGACGACAATTATCCATTTTATGAGAGATATTGACAGGTGTAAGAATAGTGTTGATATAGCTACTAGAGGTGGCATAGCTCATGAGGTAGCGTTGTTGTCTGATGATCAGAAGGTTGCTGGTCTTGCAGAAAACATGTCAAGCTGTCCTTGAACAAGACATCGACATTCTAACTGCTCCCAAGCACCAAAGGGTGCCTACTCACTACTGCCATACAATAGGATGGATCAAAGGCCGAGAAGAACATTTCCCCTTGTGGAGCTGATAAGACATACATGAGGGACTCGGAGTAGAGCCGCTGGTCCTACGAATAGAAAGGAGCCAGTTGATGTAGTTCAGTCATCGAGTAAGGATGCCACCTGATCGCCTCCCAAAAGAAGTTTTTCAGGCACGTCCAGCTGGGAGGAGGCCACGGGGTAGACCGAGGACCAGATGGAGGGATTATATCTCCACAATGGCCTGAGAACCCTTTGAGATCCCCCAATCAGAGCTAGTGGACGTTGCAAGGGAAAGGAAAGCTTGGAGGGCCCGGCTGAAATCTGCTACCACTGCGACCCAACACCAGATATGTGGTTGACGATGGATGGATGGATAGGACTGATAAATAAAAATATTAGTATTATTTTATTTGTATTATCATTATTTTATCATCCATCCATCCATCCATCCATCATCAACCGCTTATCCAAAGTCGGGTCGCAGGGGAACTGGAGACTATCTCCATTCTCATTGGGTGAAAGGCGGGGTACACCCTGTATAGGTCACCAGTCTATTACATGGTAGAGCAGTTAGAGGAACAGTGTCTTGCTCAAGGACACCTCGATATGCTTCTCTGCAGGAACGGGGATCGAACCTGCAACCGTCCGATCACCAGGCGACGGCTGTACCCACTGAGCCATGCCGCCCCTTATTTTATTATTATTATTCATATTTATTATCATCATCATCATCATTAACCGATAATATTTGATTGATAATTGATAAATTTTGCCCAATGGGAACTGGAATGGGTTCCAGTTCCCCCGCGACCCCGCTTCGGATGGGCGGTTGACAATGGATCGATGGATGGATAGATCAGAATAGATATGTTTATGCATGCTCAATAATTGAGGTAAGGAAATACAAGTAAGCTGATTCAGCTCATCTGGTTGAAATGTTTATTGGGAGTAATGAGGTTTCTAAATAGAATTATTCATGGCACCATGTCTAAAACTGTTTTTTGCTTCTCAGTAACAGGTGAAGCTGTTGCTCACATTGAACATTTTCATTGATTTGTGGAACCAAGTGGAAACCCTTGCAATCTAGCTATGTCCGTCACCTTATTCTGACTTTGGACAGTTATGCTGCGTTGGTTTGTTTTATACGGGGTGGTATAACTCAGTTGGTAGAGCGGTTGTCTGGCAATCAGAAGGTTAGAGGATCGATCCCTGGTCCTACAGAAACCAAGCCGAGGTGTCCTTGAGCAAAACACTGAACCTCTAACTGCTCACTTGATGTACGTCGTTCTGGATAAGAGCATCTGCCTGTAATGTAATATTCTGTTGAAATGTGACACAGACACATGCTAATGTACACAAACCTCTGCAGCCAATCAGATTGTCTTATCTCTCACAGAATAGATGGAGCATCTTGTCACCAGAAGCAAATGTCATCTCAGTCAGAACAATCACCAACCATGTCTTACTGAATCTATGCAGATTAGCACACTTTCATTCATAACAGTACACCTTGCTGGTATTACTCAGTGACACAAGAGGACAGAGTAAGGAGGATAGATAATTTAGTGTGACTTAAGAAAGATAGTGATTACAGTGATAATATACATTAGGGCATAGGAAACATAGAAGTTTAACTTTCAATTAAAACCAGAAAAGCATTGCACCCCAACCTCACTCATGCACTGGCTAGAGGCACTTATGTCACTGTTTAAGCTCCTATGGCTTGAAAAGCTTTTTTTAGGATAACAACATAGTCTGCATCTTTTCGCAAGGATCATGGTTCCAACAGCGACGTGGCACTATTACAAATTATACTTTGATAGTCACAAATTACATTAAGATGGTGCCTATCAGGTGTTATTATGGCAGGAAATATGCTTTTAACAGGATAATTCTGATTCCACTTTTTTAACACTTGGGTTTGAATTTTACCATTGTGTATATATGTGGGTATCATATCATTTTACTCACTGGTTTCATTGTGGAAATTTAGGTTACTTTTCACAAAAAGAGGTGATTCTGTTCAACTGGATCAGAAGTTCGTTAAGAAACGTTTCGTCACTCACCGGGTGACTTTTTCAGTCTGAGCTGAACACAAACATCCCCCTAATTATAAACAGTACATTGATGCCACACAAAAATAGACTGGTTTCATATGCAAGTTGGGTGATCAACTACACATTCAGTGGCAATGAGCACCATTCACAGAGGATTGGGGAATGTTTGCAATCACGGCATTGTAAGACGCCGACAGATGTACTCTCAGGCCACCACCCCTATTCAAAGACCGTCGTTCCCTTTTGACATAAATGGTCTCCTTCACCTCCTTTTTAAACCAGCGTTACTCCGCATCAAGAATGTGAACATCAACATCCTTGAAAGATTGTCGACTAGCCTGTAGATGGGTGTAGACCGCAGAGTCCTGACCTGTCGTGTTGGCTCTCCTATGCTGCGCCATCCTCTTAGCGAGCGTGTCTTTGGTCTCCCCGTTATAAAAGTCACTGCAGTCCTCCTGTCATTTAACAGCGTACACTACGTTACTCTGTTTGTGCCGGGGTACCCCATCCTTGGGTTGGACCAACTTTTGCAGCAGTGTGTTCAGGAGTTTGAATGCAACTGAGACGTGATGTTTTGACAATACGCGTCTCAACTGTTCGGACACTCCCGCCACATACGGAATCACTACCGGTCTACGCTTTGGCTCCTCCTCCACTTGGCTGAAGCTCTGCCTGGGACGCTTCCTGGCTTTAACAAACACCCAGTTAGGGTAACCACACTTAACCAGGGCCTGTTTAATATGGGACTTCCCTTCCTCCCCAGCCACTAAGTCAGTTTGGGACGTTGTCAGCCCGGTGGTAGAGAGTCCTGATGACTCCCAGTTTATGCTCCAGAGGGTGGTGGGAGTCAAACCGCAAATACCGCTCCGTATGTGTGGGTTTGCGGTACAGACTAACAAACAACCGCCCCCCAACACCAACCTTCACCTCACAATGTAGGAAACCCAACACGTCATCTTTCGCATCCTCCATTGGGAATTTGATGTGGGCGTCCACTGAGTTAATGTGTTCAGTGAACTGTGGTACGTTCTGGGATTTAATTTTAACCCAGGTGATGTCCACATACCTGAACCAGTAACTAGGTGGATTCCCTGGATAGGAAGCCAGAGCCTTCCTCTCTACTTCCTCCATGTATAAGTTGGCCACTATAGGAGAAGAAGAAGAAGAGTTCACCTGGTGAAGTTGATAAACTTCGGTTCCAGTTGAACAGATTCACCTCTTTTTGTGATTTCCCTACCTGAATTATTGAGCATGCATCAAGACATTTCGTTTACTATTGCACAACTTGATAGAGCTTTATAACAGCATTTTATAGGGCACCAGAACATGTATGAAAGATGTTTTAAAAATATTTAAAGGTCAGTTTTTAGGTATCACGATTAGTCCCCATATTGTAGGGTTGGACAAGGACTTAGATGGAACATGAGGGATTAAGACCAGATGCCCTCCCTGCAACCACATTATATCTGGTTCATTGTTTCCTGACATGCACACTACAGCTGAGCTACCATATGTTATGAAAAATCTATTTTAAACCATTTTTCCAAACCATTGGGTGTGAAACAAAAGAGCAAGTAAAATGTATTAACCAAAAAACCAATAATGTCAACAATGGTCTTTTCTTTAATTTTCTACCCTTTTCATCCCAAACTGATACATCAAATGTCCTGTTCTTCTCTGCTTCATGTGATCCTTCACCATCACATGAACCCTATGGTGGTAGTGGAGTGTATAGAGCTTCAAGTTAATCTACCAATACACGTGAAGCTAGACAACTACTTTTGACTTGTCAGCTACATGTTTCCAATTGTTGTGACGAATACATTTAAGTTAAGAGATAAAAACAGGCAATTCATGTTTAGTTTAAGATAAATATTAAAAATGTAAAAGACACATGATTTATGCTATTTACAGTAAAGAAATGATTCCCTTATCAGTCCCGCAAGGGGAAATTTGGATTTCTCTGCATTTTTGACCCAACCTATTGTATAGGAGCAGTGAGCTGCCAACATATGGCGCTCGGGGAGCAGTTAGGGTTTCAGTGTCTTCCTCAAAGACACTTCGACATGCTTTATGCAGGACCGGGGATCGAACCTGCAACCTTTCGATTGCAAGGTGACCGCTCTACCGACTGAGCTATGCCTGCAGTTATTTCACTTAAGAATAATTACAGTAAAAGAGATGTCTAGACAAATCTGGTAATAATGGTTCAGGGAAATTACTGTGAAGTCAGACGGAAATGCTTTATTTTTAAATCTGTTACAACCGGAAGTGACCTGTGGTTGTCTTCGCTAGCTTGAGTGATGATAAAGAAGAAAAGATGTAGCAATGCTATTTTCTCCTGCTCTGTAAACTGCAATATATTTGAGAGCAACAAAAATTAGGCTTGAGCATTAATCCGCCTGGTCATTAAGCAATGCAACTTCGATAGCAGTACATTTTGGTAACGAAACCTGGGAAACAGTGAAGACTGTTAAGATACGTCGTCGAAGTGGGAAGCTAACTGTAGCTAACGCTTGTAACAATATGATTTTGATTCCCATTTATGTTAGAGTGGGACACACTTGCAAGAGTTATGCTGGCTAGTGTCACACGTGTTGTGAGTTGAGGAACTGAATAACCTTGTAAGTAAGCAAGTGTAGTGCTTTAACCGTCAATTATCTATGGTTTAGGGTCAATACAAACGGAACAGAGTGAAACACAGACAACCACTTCACTGTTCAGTCTATCTCATCGGGGAGAGCGGGAGAGAGCTCTTTGAGACTTGGGACAACAGTCCGTCTGGCAGGAAAAAAGTGAGCGAAACGAGTGCGCTGTTTGATGGACATTGCAATCCGAAAGTGAATGAGACCGTTGATAGGTACACATTTTTCATGCGCAACCAAAGATTGGAGGAAAATATTTGAAATTTGAAAATGCTGGCCAGCAGTTGTAATTTTGGAGTCATCAGAGACTCCTTGATCATAGATAGAATTGTGTGGCACAGACAGATCTTCAACGAAAGAGAGACTACTCAAGAGAAGAACATCTGACACTGGATAAATGTCTGCAGATATGCAGAGCTCTCAAGAGAGAAGCGCAAAACATTGCAAGGACAGACATTAGAAGATCAGACTGATAAGTACATAAAAGGGACTAAGCTTAACTTTAAGTTTTGTGGCAGAACACACGAGAGAAGCAAAAAACAAATGTCCAGCTTTTGACAAAAATTGTAAAAAATTTGGAAAGATAAATCATTTCGCAGCAAAATGCTGATCAAGAACAGAGAGCAGATAATATAACAAGTGCATGTCTTGATGCATGCTCAATAATCCAGGTAGGGAAATCACAAAAGAGGTGAATTTGTTCAGCTGGATCAGAGGTTCATTACAGAAACGTTTTGTCACTCACCAGGTGACTTCTTCAGTCTAAGCTGAAGGCAAACATCCCCAGATCGGAAGAGCACACGTCTGAACTCCAGTCACATTCCTTT
>OMLC01098564.1:0-34419 GCA_900302585.1 Regalecus glesne
GATACTGCATAAGAGGAATTAAACCAAAATGTCACCAGATACATCTCACAGGCCCATTTTCCCCCTTTATGGGTGTGCACGTGACCCAACAATGGACAATTTAATAGTGTAGAATAAAGCTTTATTTTGTAGGATTTGCTTTATAGGTCGTCTGTCTGTTGCGTCTGTGCAGCAAAACTTGACATCAATACTACCTACAGAGTAAGCAGTGGTCAACTGTATGGACCATTACTTTGTGTATTTCAAAGTTAAATGGACACTCATCACAGTTCACAGTGTAATATTTACACCGAATCGTTTAAAGGAAATGTTTTTAGCACTCTGTAGGCTGTTATTTAGGATTTTTTGGTTAAGCTTGCAACTGTCATCACTTGACTTCAAGTGTTTATCCCTTCCATACTCCCTCTGTTGATGGATGCCACTGACCCTTTTAAGATGATTGACCCTTGAAACATGCAAAAGATATTAACTCAAAGATCTCTCTCTCTCTCTTTCCTCTCTTTTCTCTCTCTCTCTCCCCAAACAAGACGCTTCAGAGAAAAACAAATATTACGTGATACCAACACCAGGGGGCAGTAAAAAAAGGAAAAGTGCTGTTACTGTTTGAATTATTTGCCATTAAGCATCGACTTAATCGATTTATCAACCCTTCACATTTCATTATAACGCCGATACACAGTCTGTTGTGAAAGAAAGATGTTTGAAGTAATGTATTTTATAAACCGGGTGAGTTTTACAGCTCAGAGGAATTAGCTGCTTGATCAGCTGTTTTACAAGGGGCGTCACCCGGAGAGGTGTAAGACCGGAAAATGTAGCGATATAACCTTCAAAATAAAGGCTGAAGATGGCTAACTTTGAAATTCATGTGAAATAAAAACAATATTACCAGAACACATCATTCCTAATCAACGTATATTTAAATGTCATTATCTTGTATAGCGTTTTCTGAATAAAACACACGACGGCTGTCATTTAAAAGGGTGAATTGGTCCAACTTGAAAAGATGTTTGTTTAGAAACGTTTCGTCACTGATGAAATCTTGACATCTATAGTCTGAAGATGCCTGTTTGGGTGATAAACATTTCTGAATAAATTATGTGTTATTATTTATAATGATAATAATAATGCATAATTGCTGAGCCTGGGGAGGTTCTACTATTTGTATATACTATGGGCTTTCTTACTTGTGTACAATCAATTTTATATTAATTTTTTGCATTTATTATTTCCTTTATACTGAATATCTGAAACCACTGCCGTGAGTAAATAAAATCAAAGTGTAATAATCGAAGAACGAGTGCACATCTTAGAATGTTTAAACGGATGTTTAAAGGTGGGTTGATTTTACATAGATTTATTTTGAAAGGTCTCGGAGGAAGCTGAGCGTAATATCCTATCAAGCTTGACAATGGTCTCCATGTTTTACTGCAAACGGGGCAACCAGAAAAATAGCTTTATTCGCCGATGACGAAGAGACTGTGTTTTAAGGTTTTGTGAATAAAACGGAATATCCGTTGCTGATACCAACTGAGGTAAGTCCGCTAGTTTGATATGTCTGGTTTTCGGTTGAAATGGTCTTGATTTATGGGGCTGATTGCGGTTCTTGTTAAGTTTGCTTCCAACTTTTACATTGCTGTAACCTCCTCGTCGCATTTGCAATTCTACCATTAGCCTTGAACAGCTTGAATCGTTTGGGGTGATATCACAACACCCCCCCACACCCCTTTAACGATAGTGTCCCAAAACACACACGTAGCTATTAAAGGTGTGTTGGAAACCCCAGTTAGCATTCTGCCAGCTAAAGTTGTCTATTATGAATTAATATTAAGTGTCTATTAAGTGTTTACTTTGCAACGTTTCAACAGCATTTTGATTTTGCACTGTGTACAGTTGTAATAACTAACTGAACCTACTCTGAAGAAAGTTATACGCGTGTGTGTGTGTGTGCATTTAATCCTCTCCTGAGCTGTCACAGTCTTGGTTCTCTTCTCTTCCCACGTCAGGTTTCCGGCTGTTTGGAGCCTACAAGAAATGTGCACTAGAGTTTAAATAAGGTTTTGACACCACTCTCTGAACTTGAAGAGGAGGGATCCGAAGTTTGTTTTGGTCCAGGTTCTAAATTTACTACGGATGTACTCGGAGCAAATAAGGTTTTTCACGTAGGAGATTCACAAAGTACAGGGCAAAGTCTACTTTTGCATTGAAGACTGATGGTTTTGAGTCATGGAGCAAGGTGTTGTGGACACTCCTGTTACCCTCATTATCAAGGCACCCAACCAGAAGTACGATGACCAGACCATCAACTGTTACCAGAACTGGACAGTTGAGAGGCTGAAAGCCCATCTGTCGGATGTGTACCCCAGTAAGCCAGTGAGTGATTTGTTTCCATTCTCTGAGAAAATATACCAAGATGAATGTATTAACAAGCCAATGCATTTGCCTCCTATTTGATCTGACATCTGTCACAACCCCCCCAAATTGCAGCCCCCAAGCAAACATTCATGTAAGATCCTTCCTCTTGTTTAATAGCACATATTCCACTTCTTTGCTCTGTTAAGCAAGACATCATTCTTGGGTTTGCTCATTCTCACAAAGGTTAGAGTTCATGGACTATTGATAAGTATTCAGAACTAACTTTCCAGAGGCAAGGCACCTGTTCCCATGTCAGTGTCCTTCGGTTAAATAGCCTCCTGCTACAAGCTGATTTGTCCATTCAAATGATGATGACTTGGCATGCATGCTCCTCTTCAACATATGCTTACATAGCATTCACAGACTTCCACATATTCACCTCTGGGAGCTACCTAGTACAACCAAGTCAAAACAGCTGTGGGTTACAGGATGGCATGGCAGGTAGGGTGGTCATCTAATTATTGGAAGATTATTGGTTTGATCCCCGATTCCTTCACAAATTGTGTTGAAGTGTTCTTGAGCAAGACAGAGTCCCTAATTGCTTGAGACAACAGATGAAAATTTGTCTGGTGGGTGAATCTGGCATAAATGGATTCTAAATGTTCATTAACAGGCACTGTCCTTATCAAATGAGTTATTGTATAATAATAATAATAATAATGACCTTGCTAAAGGAGTCATCTTTTATAGAACATTCATCATTTATAATCCCAGCCCAGATCTACTGAAATGGTCCAGGATTTTTCTACGTAGACTTAGTCTCACAACTGCCTCTCTGACATAATGTCACATAATGAATAGCCTCTCCTTGCTATCAGACATCTTAAAACTCTTGCAATGCTTAATTCATTAAAACCTGATTAAAAATAGACTCTGGAGATTTGTCTTGTACCAGTAATCTGCATCCAGTCCACTTGGTACTTGTTCTGATGCAATCATAGTTTAACCCATAGGGAGACAAACCCATAATAACCCATTGTGGTGTTTGGGTCTCCCCTAAGGAAACACACTGTCCTCCTCTCAGTGCGAGCTGTTGGGCACGAGGGATGGAATATTTCTACAAGGAGGGACGGGTTGGCTTGAATTGTAGAAATACAAACTTCTTAGCCGCAGCCTGCCAGTATGATGAAATGAGCGATCCAGAAGAGACATGCTATGACCTTGTTGTATAGTCTTTCTAATCCACTGTAAAGATCCTCTTATCCTTCTGGTCTACTGAGGTCACAAAGTAGGCCATCTACACACTCACACCAGTAACCACACCTCTGCCCTGTGATGCTTTGAGTCATGTTAAAAAGTAGTCACAAAGTGATAGTTAAGAGAGAAAAAAAGTGGAGTAAAAAGTCCTGTAAAATGTATCATATGACAGGTTGACCTCATTATATGTTGCTGATCTTTTACTTTTAGAGTTCCAAAGACCAGAGGTTGGTGTATTCCGGGAAGCTTCTTTTAGATCACTTTACTCTGAAAGATGTGCTCAGAAAGGTAGGTCTTTCTTTGTACTTCCTTTCCTTTCCCCTCCTATCCTGTCCTCTTCTCCATGGTTGTTATCTAGGATGGCAGCATAGAAACACATCCTCACTGTTTGTATGGCTGAGTAACAGAAAAGGCTACCTTCTTTGAAATCAAATGTCCTGCTATAAAATAACTGATGGAGAGCAAACTGTTTTTGAAGAATTATCTTCAAAAAGTTGTACTTGGTCGTAATTGACAAGTATAATAATGATACTAAGGTGAACCTAAAGTTGATCTATTATTGGATAATAAATAATAATGATCTGGTCTCATTTATTGATTTTTTTCCCCTCCCCATTCATTTCATTTAACAGTGGCAGTTATACTTTTAATTGTCTCCTTGCACATGACCCCAACAGCAGGATGAATACCACATGCTTCATCTGGTGTGTGCCTCACGGACGCCCCCTGGGTCCCCTAAGCCCCACAGCAGCCGCAGTAACAAGTCCTCAGAGGTCTCCTCAGTGGATCCCATGGTATATTTACCATCAACTTCTCATACTTGGGAATAATTTCATTCGTTGCCATTAATTTCATCATCAGAGCATACAGTGGATATAAAAGGCTACTCGCCCCTGTTAAGTTGGCAGGTTTTTTATGATGTAATTTAATGAAGCCAAGATAAATCAGGTCAGAACTTTTTCCACTTTTCCAGAAATATGTTCCTGATATCATCTTCGTTGCATCCAGCTGGTCCATGAACAGCTTACAATGCATGAAAAGGATCTTTTTATAGAAATATATCGACAAGAAAGAATGGATACAAAAGAATCTCCAAGGCCTTAGATATAATATGAAACAGTAAAGAAAATCATCAACAATTGGAGAAAATATGGGCACGATGGGGAAATTACTAAGAACAAGATAAGACAAGGAGAAAATGGGTCAAGGAGGCTGCCAAGAGGGCTACATTTCCATTAAAGGAGCTCTAAGAATATCTGTCAAGAATTGGTTTAGTCCTACATGTGACATCCCCTCTATTTTCATGTGTCTGGGCATTGGGCTAGGCTACCAAGACAGAAGCCATGTCACATAAAAAACATCCAAGCCCTGCTAAGTCTTTCAAAAAGATAAGTCCAGTTTCCTAAAACCATGTGGACAAATGTCTTATGGTCTGGTGAGACCATGGTTAAACTCTTTTGGCCATAATTCCAAATGAGTTTTTGTGTATAAATACAACATACCATATCACCACCAGCAGTGTGGTAGCAGCATCCTGTTTTGGGGCTGCCTTTCTTCAGCCAGAACTGAGGCTTTAGTCAGAACAGATGGAATCATGTCAAGCTCCAAATACTCGGTTTTATTGTTTACATCACAAAAACCTGACATTTAACAAGATTGTATTTTTTTTTACATCTACTGTACTTATTGTTGTTCAGTTATAGCCATCTTCAGAATCTTCATCTTCTCTAGCAGATAAAATATCTATTAGCTTCTTCCTCGTCGAGTCGTAAATTATCATTAACATTCAAAGTTGCATTTTATAACACAGGCCCATCAGGGTTCTATGAGTCCTGCCCCTGGTCAGGGCAGTCACTCACCTTCTACCGAAGAGAGCAGCGATGGACTTAGACATCGGGCAGGACCACTCCCCTACTTCCCAATGCACCCAGCATTTATGCAAGGGTAGGCATCCATAATCATATCACAAGTCATTAAACGTTTTGATATCAAAATGACCATTGCAGGTTTCTTAACCAGTTGTTAATGATGGCTAATATCAAATTAATCTCAGAATATAGTAAATAAAATCAATGCCGTGCAAAACTGTTTACAGCATTTCTGATAGCAGTGTCCTTGGGATCTAATGTTCTCATTTCTAATCTCATCAGTTCTGCATGGAACCAGTACTACCCTCAGTCAACTCCTCCTAGAAATACGCCAGTACATCCCTCTTACAACCCTTTGACACTAATGTGGTGGCAACAGCTATATGCTCAGCAATACTACTTACATTAGTGAGTCCCTCTGTATGTCAACATATTAAATATTTTCCAACCTTTAATCTGTGAAAACAGAGAAAATGTTATAAATCATCTATCACCCACTTTTCCCCTGGGCTTTTTAACCCCCCCCCATCCACTGTTACTTCTTTCTCCAGTCAGGCGTTGGCAGTCTCCTCTCTGCATCTCAGGCCAGACCAGCTGGCAACCCAGTCAAACCAATCAGACCTCCCCAACCAGCCCCCCCAGGAGGCACACCCTGGCAATATTGAGTTCCAGTTGAATGCCCAGGGGGGAGAGATTCTGAACGAAGAAGAGCAGAACCGGGACTGGCTGGACTGGGTGTATGTGATGTCACGTGCAGCCATCTTGCTCAGTATAGTCTACTTCTACTCATCCTTCAGTCGCTTCGTCATGGTAATGGGGGCCATGCTTGTGCTCTACCTGTAAGTGCTTTCCAGTTGATCTCATCTGGTGTTTAACGTTGCCATTTTAGTCTCCTCGGTCCAAATGCCTATCTTAAAAGCTACGTATATTAAGATGAAGGATCCAGTAATCAAAGGAAAATGAAACCTTATGTTGGGTGACCAAAATTCGAAGAGTCCAGTTGACGATTATTTTCTCTTGGTTTTCCTTATTTTGCAACAAGGTCTTCTTGTTTGGAAGCTTTGTGCTGCATTTACTTGCACCAGCTTGTTGTAAGCAGTTTTCTGTGACATCATCATGTTGTCTATTATGAAGGCACCAGGCAGGCTGGTTTCCTTTTAACATGGAGAATGAACCACAACTGCCTGGAGACGGTGCCCATCAAGGTGACATGGAGGGAGAGCTACACAACCACGACATACAAGAAATGGTAGTTATCCCACTCATCCAGCTTACATTTAGCAAATACCCCTATCGCAGGAGGATCAGAGAAGCAAGATAACGTGCTGGAAAACTAACAAAATTTCTATAATACTGTTGAGATATCAAATTCTAGCTCACTGATGGGTTTGTACAGACTTCAAATGATATATATCAAGAAATACAAGTTTTAATTTGCAGGTAACGGCAAACATGTATTTAAATCATTTCAGAATTTTGCTATTTGTCCAAGTGTCTGGCTGAGCACCTCAGCTTTTGTAACGGTGTGCAAAATCTCAGAAAAAATGCAACATTGAGGATTCACAAAAAGAGGTGAATCGGTTCGACTGGATCAGAAGTTTATTCAGAAACATTTTGTCACTCAAACAGGTGACATCTTCAGTCTGAGCTGACTCTTAAGCATTCCCCCTTATAAACAGTATATTGATACCACAGAACAATAGGCTGGGTTCATAATCAAGTTGGATCAACTGCACATTCAGTGGCAATGAGCACCATTCACAAAGGATTAGGGGATATTTGCAATCACGGGATTGTAAGACGCCGACGGTGTTTACTTGTGGGTGGTGCACCAGTGCTGGGTCGTCAGCCTGCTCCCCATGGTCCTTGAAGACATAAGGCTTCTCTGAAGGCAGTATTGAATCCTTGAGTACTTTGCTGATCACCTGTAGCATCCTTGGAGAGGACTGGGTCTTCGTAGGCCCACCGGGAGTTTTGGGGATTCTTACCTTCGGGGCAACTCTGGAGAAGTCAGGGAGAGGGAAGTGGACATGCCCTTGGCCATACTTCAGCTCACTGAAGGATCTGGTACCCACAAAGGGGACATTCTCACCCTGACCATCTTCTTGGGGTTTTTCCTTCTCACCTAGGTCTGAGCCCCTGCAGCTCCCACTGTCCTGTTGGTTTGTACTCACAGGATCTGATATGTGCCCATCAGAGGGGGCGACACTCTCAGGTGTTTTGTGGTTCTTGTTCTGGCCTTGAAGTTCACATCCAAATGGAATTTTCATAACCTCTCTGAAAACAACTTCTATTGGGCAAAGGACTTGGTGGTTCAATACTTAGTTCTCTGCTGCTATTGACATGGTTGTGTCATCTAGACTATAAATCAGTGCACTTTGCTTTACCAAGCCCACCTTAAAAGGGATATTCATAGGCTCTCTGAAAACATCTTCTCATGTGCTACTGCATTTGTGATCTGATGGGTAGTACTTTGCTGCAGTGATGACACACTTGTGGATTCTTGTCTACAATCAGAATTTCTTACTGCTCTCTGCTAGCCCATATCCACTGTGAGTATTGATAAGCTCTCTGACAACACTGGCCAGTTGGCTTTGAGCCTTGTAGTTCAAATGTTAGTGTTCTACTGCAATATTGACAAGGTTGTGTGTTCTAGTCCGGCATCAGAGCACCTAACTCACATTTGGAAAGTTCATAAAAAATATGCACACTGGTCAACATCTTCCAGTGTGCAAAGAATTGATATTTCACTGGTTAGTACTGCAGGTTTTTGTTTCTAGACCAACATCAGACAGACGTTCTGTCTCACTTCTCACATCCAAATGGAAGATCAATAAGCTCCCAGAAATTATTTGTCAACACAGCTGATTTGCTGATCACAAAAAGAGGTGAATCTGTTCAACTGGATCAGAAGTTTATTCAGAAACATTGGGTCACTCAAACAGGTGACTTCTTCCATCTGAACTGACGGCAAGCACACACGCTCATAAATAGTACATCCGTACCACACAACAATGGGGTGGGTTCATATGCAAGTTGGGTCATCAACTGCACATTCAGTTGTAATGAGCACCATTCACAAAGGATTTGAGAATATTTGCAATCACGCCGACAAATGTACTCTCAGGCCACCACCCCCCGATTTGGTGGTTCAGTGGTTAGTGCTCTGGTGCAGTATTGACTAAGTTGTGGGTTCTACACCAGCATCAACCTTTCTGCTTTGCCAAACCCTCTTCTAATTCACAAGCTCTCAGGAAAAACATTTCCAACCACTAAGACAACTTGCTGGTTCAATAATAATGATTCCCTTATCAGTCCCACAAGGGTACATTTGGATTTCTCTACATTTTAACCCATCCATCCTATTGTAAAGGAGCAGTGAGCTGCCAACATATGGCCCTCGGTGAGCAGTTAGGGGTTCAGTGTCTTGCTTAAGAACCACTCAACATGCTTTCTGCAGGACCGGGGATCGATCCTGTAACCTTCCGATTGCCAGACGACCGCTCTACCCACTGAGCTACGTCGCCCCTGTAGTAGCAGTAGTACTTCTCTCTCGGTATTGACAAGACTACATGTTCTCGACCAGCATCAGTCATTTTACTTCCCTGTTCAGAGGTAACAGCCATAAGCTCTCAGACAAGTTGTGCTGTTGCCCAGCAGCCTTTATGGTCCAGCGGTTAGTGGTCAGCTGTTATGTCCACAATGTTGCAGGTTCATGTCCAGCGTTGCGAGTTCAACCTGTTTTTTCAAAGTTAGCATCGAAAGGATTTAGCCTTTAGACAACATCTTCCAATGTGCACAGAACTTGGTGGCTCAGTACTTAAGACTCCGCTGCAATATTGGCGTGGTTGTTGGTTCTACCTGACTTTTAAAAGTTCACATTGAAAGAGAAGATTCATAAGCTTTGAAGACACCTGGTGCTGTGCAGCTGACCTGCTGGGGCAGTGGTTAGTGCTGAGGTTTAGTATTGATGAACTTGTGAGTTCAGCATGGACCATTCTGCTTTACTTTTCAGAGCCCACATCCAAAGAGAATATTCATAAGTCCTTTGACATGATACACAAGCAAGCAGCTGCCTTGGTAGTCCAGTGGTTAGTGCTCTGTGCCAGTAGGGACAACGTTGTAAGTTCAAGACCAAATCTGCCAGCATACTTTACTTTTCAATATTAACATCCAAATAGAATAGTCATAAGCTCTCTCGTCACCAGGTGGACAGCAACCTCTGTAGTCCAGTGGTTAGAGGTCTGCTGCAACGTTAAAGAGGTTGCAGGTTCTAGTCAGGCAATGTCGGTTCTGGCTCCTTTTTCAAAAATCGCATCCAAAGGGAAGACTCATAATCTCCCAGAAAGCTTTGTATGTGCAATCTCAGACCGCTAACCACTGGACTACTTGCAATGCTGGACAAGAACCTGTAACATTGTGGACATAACATCAGATCACTAACCGCTGGACCACAAAGGCTGCTGAGCAACAGCAGAAGTTGTCTGAGAGCTTATGACTGTTACCTCTGGATGTGAGCTTTGAATAGGGAAGTAAAATGACTGATGCTGGTCGAGAACATGTAGTCTTGTCAATACTGAGTGAGAGAGAACTATTAATATTGAACCAACAGGTTGTCTTAGTGGTTGAAAATATTTTCTGAGAGCCTGTGAATTAGAATTAGAAGATGGCTTGGCAAAGCAGAAAGGTTGATGATGGTTTAGAACCCACAACTTAGTCAATACTGCAGCCGAGCACTAACCACTGAACCAGCAAATCAGGGGTGGTGGCCTGAGACTACATCTGTTGGCATCTTACAATACCGTGATTGCAAATATTCCCCAATCCTTTGTGAATGGTGCTCATTGCCACTGAATTTCCAGTTGAGGACCCAACTTGCATATGAGCCCACCCTATTGTTGTGTGGTATGGATGTACTGTTTATAGGGAGGGGGTGGTGCTTGCAGTCACCTCAGACTGAAGAAGTCACCTGTTTGAGTGACGAAACGTATCCGAATAAACTTCTGATCCAGTTGAACTGATTCACCTCTTGTTGTGACCTGATGAAGGGACACAAATTAGAAACTACAGTTCACGTAATAGTAAAAAAACAAACACAATACAAAACTACATCCAGGAAATGAGTTGAATCTGCTCGGAAACGGGCCACAGTGTTCAAGTTCTTCTTCATGGGCTTCCCATATAAAGATAAGATATCCAGTAAAGGTGGCTCATGGGGCAACTTAGAGAGGGACGCGTAAAACTGAACACAACAGACAAGGAGAAACACACAAAGGCGCAGAGACACAGGTACCTTAATAAATAGCAAACACTTAAAATAAATGGCTCTATCAATCACCATGGTTCAATTAAGAAATGGTCATAAAATAAACTCGATTGGATGTGTACCATACCTCCCCCTGCACTGTCTTGTCGACGGGAAGTTGATGGGCGAAATCTCCACGTAGTTATTACAGCCTGGTACAAAAATATAATAAATACGTATCTGTGATAAGATAAGAGGCACCTCCGCTTATTCGGAGCAGGGTGGGTTTCACACCCCTTTCACTGCTACTCACGATTCACGTTTGACCGGAACAGATCATTTTATGGTAACCAATACGTTGGTTTCGATTACATTCACCCGTTTGTTTGCACGGATGGGGATTAAGGCTGGTCATGGAGGGTCTAAATAAATCGCTCAAAAACTACTTTGCTGTTTCCCCTCTTTGTCGATCCAGGGAGCTCCGCGGGCAGGACAGAAATACGTTGAGGAGCCAACCAGGAAGTCTTCTTCATTCCTCCATGCGCAAAGACCCATCTAACACACAAGCTGATCTGGTGTCAGCTGTTCCCCTTCTCTGGGAGGGACTTGGGCTGGTAAGTATTTCTTATAATCCAAGAGGTGAGATGAGGATGAGATGGATTGTGAAAGCAAACAGATCTCACTTTCTCTATAAATGTGTTTAAAAATGAATCATGCAAATGTTTGGATTTGACCTTGTCTAATGAATGAAGCGGTGCTTGGTATAACGCCGAGGTTCAGTTGAGGAATGAGGGCCATACTATATTGCGTAAATCAAAATATATCACTAGAGGAAAGCCGGTAGATTTCAGATTGTATTAGAGATGTTTCGTATTCTTGGTTTTGTTCAAGATTTTAGACAATGGAGTAATTTGATTTGCTAGAAGGTCCATTTGAGATGGCTCTGATATGATATGATGGAATCCATGTCCTTTGCTAAAATAAATCATTTGACGTGCCTCCTTGGGACGTCTGGGTTTACAAAACGTTCACAACCTTCGATGGGGTGCCGTTTTATGACGTAGATTGTAAGCGACGTGCGTGTCTCATCTGAGGAGATTTTAATGGAATTGTATAACAAAGTTTGGAAGAATTGAAAGTTACCACGAAATTGGAGAAAGCTGGTTGTAACTCTGATATGTAAGCCATGAAAAGTTCTACAAAACCATTAAGAATAAGCTTTAGAACATGTTATGCTTTACTGTCCAAAATATGATGCTGAGATAAGGAGGCTGATACTTAAGCTCAAAGAAATAAAGTTAAGATTCGAATTAAGTGATCCTGGTTTTGTTTTAATGTGCAGTTATAATAGTTCTCAGAGACTGTATATGCATTTTCTTAATTATATGTTTTTATCAGTGTATAAAGTTCGATTTTCCATATACACTCCATTCCAATTGGCGGCGGTAATGCGCCGTAACATTATTTCCCAACCGATTTAAACATCAACAGTAGGAAGAAGAAGAAGACGTAGACGAAGAAGAAGACGCGTGCTAATATTCCAGTATGGCAAATGTAGTCGTCAACGAGGCTGAAAAGTTATACATTCTGCATGGCATTCGGGTAAGTCACCGTTAGGAATGAGAAATTTGGACAAATGCTTTAAAAATAAAAGCTTGATATGTAGTTTCAGGCTGTTCGTTTCCTGGACATAAAACCAAGAGTCCTCAGGTAGGGTACCCGGCAGTGTCAAGTTGCTAATGCTGGCGGATGTTTTCATCCCTTTCTCCAGGATGACTTGCGAGTGGATGGACGAAGCTGTGAGGACTACAGGCATATGGAAATTGAAACTGGTCTAGTTTCCAACACAGATGGTTCATCCAAAGTCACACTGGTAAAATGTTATCTAACCAAGGCGATGCCAACTCATTATTTCTACTCGTGGGCAAACAACATATTTTTTGGACGCCTATAGCTTTAATATGTGCATTTGACCCTGTTTTGTGACATCAATATCAAACTCAATTTCTAACAAAGATGGAGAATAGTGGTGGAACCGTCCCATTAACAGCGTCGTGTTCTGGATTTTGCAATAAGAGCTTTTATCACGATGTAAATGTGACTTTGCACTTCGTATTTACGTTGTTTTCTTTATTGGGATTTCAGAAGTAGTATTTAAAGCTGTCTGTTTGGTATTTCTAGGGCGACACGGTCATTTTGGTCGGAATCAAAGCTGAGATTGGAAAGCCAAAGCCTATGGTGCCAGATGAAGGATACCTCGAGTTCTTTGTTGATTGGTATGTATGGTGTTGTTAACCATAAATGCTGATCCAAAATACTTTAACTGTAATCGTTGAAAGCCATTCACACTTAAGTATGATGGAGGTGATGGACACCAAGACTACCACCAGGAGGTAGTGTTGTATTGTTACTGTATATAGTGCAATACCCTTAAAATAATCTTGGAAGGGGTGGCATTAGTCAATGTGTAAAATATAAGCTTATTATGAAAATACAAAATGAAGGGTAGCTAGGGGGTTCTTTACATTGTACTACACCGCCTGATATGCATTATATAACTTTTGGTGTTGATATCCGATAAAGACTGAGCATTATTAATCTGTCCTACATTGTCCCAAAAGATCATGTCGTTTCTCTTCCTTTTTGGACTGTTTAAATCTGGTTGCCCTTGCAACCGATAACATATGGACACTCATTATTCCATCATCAAATAAACATTGGAAAACATGTTGTAATGTCTCACTATTTCTATTTTTTCTTCCTTTACAAGCTCCGCAAATGCCACTCCTGAGTTTGAGGGTAGAGGAGGGGAGGAGTTGGGGACTGAGCTGAGTAACACACTCTATAAAGTCTTCGAAAACAAATGCAGTCTAGACTTAAAGAGCCTCTGCATCAGTCCGAGAGAACACTGCTGGGTGCTCAATGTAGATGTGTTGGTAAGTGGCTGTGGTTACAAGTAAATGCACACCATATCTATGCTTTTCAACTGGTGTGAAGAAAATTAATGTCAGACTTGCATTGCTCTGTCATATTACGAACATATACTGAATAAAATATCAAGATGTGGTGAAATCAGCTGAACATCACCTCAATTTTATTGATGGATTTTTAAGGCACATTGGGCTCTCCGCCAGAGAGGGTGTCAAAGTGTCCTTGAGCAAGACACTGAACCCCTATCCACTCCTGCTACGCCATCATTGGGTGAATGTGAGGCATTGTGACGCACTTCAAGTGGTCAATAGACTAGAAAAGTTATTTCAAAAAATTTTGTCCATGAGAGAACTACATCGGTGATATGGAGTGAGTACATTTTAGTCTGGCAGTTGAGGTCTGGTGTACTTATGTTCATTTGACATTAAATGGTTATTATAGATAAAGGTAACTTCCCATTCTGTTATTTCCACAGCTCCTGCAGTGTGATGGAAGTCTATACGATGCTATCTCAATAGCTATCAAGGCAGCTCTCTTCAGCACAAAGTAAGTTCATTTCCATATTGGTATCTATTATTCATGTTGGGTTTTTATTAAAAGAAACTAAGGTCAGCTTTCTCCCAGATTTCTCACCTCAGATGTAATTGATCAAATAGATAATCCAGCACAGGGAAACCTTAAAGCCAGATTTTTCTTTCCCCTGAAAAAACAGGATTCCCAAAGTGCACATATCAGAGGACGATGAGGGTGGAAAAGAGATTGAGCTCTCAGATGACCCCTATGACTGTTTAAGACTCAATGTGGAAAACGTACCCTGCATAGTGACCTTGTGCAAGGTAATATTGCTTGCTATCATCAATATCATCACAATTACCACTTTTAATTCTCACTACCTACACTTGAATCAGATCCTTTCTTCTTTTTTCACCATTACATATGCATGTGTTTGTGTACATAAGGAAGATGACGATAGGAAAGCATATAATCCCCAAACCAGAATAAATGCTTAAATTACTCCTGTTTGTCCCCAGGTGGGTATTAGGCATGTGGTGGATGTTACGTTGCAGGAGAAGGCCTGTTCAGTGGCCAGTGTGATCATCGCTGTCACACAAAAGGGTACACTTACCTGTGTGAGGAAGGTTGGCGGAGGTAGTCTGGATCCAGAGAGCATCTTTGAAATGATAGAGGTGAGACTAGGGTTTTGTCCAAGGACTTTACATCATCAATTTACAACTTTGGTAGACAAAACAATATTGAATAATAAACTCCAATTTATAGTCTTCAAAGTATAAATGGTACATATGGCAGCAGAGAGAAAGCTGTTGATATGTTTTGTTGTATATTTTGTTGTGTCCAGGCAGGTAAACGGATAGGGAAGGCCCTCCATGCCCCGCTTTTGAAGTTGCTACAAAAAGAGGAAACTCTGGGAAAGAAAAAAGAGAAAGTTGGCTTCCTTGGTTAGGATTTTGAACATCTATGTTTGTAAATGTCTCCTTTTATAATAAAATCTAGTATTTGTAATGCCTGCTCATCATTTTCAGTGGTAAACCTTGGATTATTCTAAATGTGATTTTATTTTATTCGTCTTTTATAAGTTAGGTGGGATGGAGGAGCAGTCATTTCATTATAAAGCAATTCATTTTATATTATCAGCCAGAAGAAGTAGTAGGTGTCCAATGAATTTCAACTGTAGCTTTAGTGACGCCATTCTAATTTGTTTGGTCTACGAATGTGTAGAGGCAGAATCTGATTTAACTTTGTCAATATATGCAGTCATAGTAATCGGATTAACATGGCTCCTTGCAGCATAGATCCTGATCCTGAGTTGTAATATAGTGTTAGCTCTGACTTTACGTCACAAGACGCTAAAATGATGTGTGAGATGACGTGAAAAAGGTGGATAGAATCATGTAAACAGGCCACTTTGCATGACTAGAACAAAAGCCTCGGTGGTGCACAAGATTGCAGAGCCAAAGCTCAGATGGAGTGGATATTGGACTCTTCCCATTGAAACCATTCATTTTCTCTTTGACAGACCAGTAATGAACTGGGGTGTATTTTAACTGGATTATTTGAAGGGTGTGTGTGCACAACAAAACCAAAACTCAAAACCAAGGCCTTTGAAAGGGATCTGTGCCACAGTTCTAGGGATAACAAAATGTCGACCGAAGTTTTTTTTGTTAACATTTCTAAAATAAATCCTCTTTATGACTGATTTCTGCAGGAACTCTTTGGATTGACCTCCTTCTTTGGCACAGGTTCTTCACGGTTGAGTCTGAGGTCATTCTTTTGTGCCTTCTTTCCCTGCCACGTGTTCGCAGAGGAGTGTGTGAAGTCAAAGGCTGACAGAAAGACCAGATGGGACTCTGGACCATTTCCACTTCTGCCTCAGTATCCTAGGGCGTGTGTACTAGACTGGCAGAGTGCAGACGAGTCCAAAACAAACCCAGCCGTTAAAGGCATCTCCTCTCACTGAGCTGCACAGTTTTAAAATGAAAATATCTTCGACTCATTCCACCTCTTTGAGGTGGTGATTTCAGAAGAAGCTCAATTCATTTGTTATTCTACATGCATATAATGAAATTTGTTCTCTTCGTTTAACCCATCCTATTGTATAGGAGCAGTGAGCTGCTGCAGCACCCGGGGACCAACTCCAGTTATTTTTCCTATTGCCTTGCTCAGGGGCACAGGCAGGAGTATTAACTCTAACATATATGTCTTTTTGATGGTGGGGGCAAACCCCTCACAGACATGGAGAGAACATGCATGCTCCACACAGAAGGGACCTGAGATGGGATTCAAACCCAGAACTTTCTTGGTGTGAGGTAACGGTGCTACCTGCTGGGCCACCATGCCACTTCCTTACTCATATCATCAGATTGAACTGTTTGTCAAACTGTGGAAGAGGTTGCATGACTAGTAGACCTCTGACAAACATTTCTACAAACACTCATGGACAGGTTTTAGGAAAGACGTCTGACTCCATCTTTAAAAACTTCATAGGCTTGTCAGCCAAGGGATATGCAACACCCGTAGAATAATTGAGGTGAATAATTATTTATGCCTTTATTCTGTATCCAACTTTAAAAATGCAGCAGAGGTCAAGGAAAAGCTCATGTCGTCTCACCCAGTATGCCAGTCTCCACCTGTTTTCCATGCCTGGACCTGGTTAGCACAAGCCGACCACGTGAAGAGTCTGGAGCCAGCTGAGACGTACAGTAGCCTTTTTTTCAAGGTTCCTGAGGTTGGGCTGTGTTATTCCTGAAAACTGCAGTTTCGAATTGCAGACTTTTTCCTGCTGTTGTGGGAGATGAGTGGGAGGGCACAAGAGAGAGAGGTGTAGATAAATTGACACTTTCCATATTGAAGCAGCCTCATTTAACAAGGACTAACCATGGAGTTCAAAGGAGTGCTTCTGCTGTTGGGAATATTGTTTCTGGTGAACGGTTCACTTCAGCAGAGCCCAGCAAAAAAGAAGACTTTAAAAAAAGGTAGGTGATCTGATGAAACCCAAGTAGTTAGCAAAATGGTGGGGTATCGAAATGGAGCATTTGAAAAGCATATTTAGACATACCATCAGTAGTATGAATTCAACTCTCTTCTCCATTCATCATGTATATATTGGATTAAGAGATTATGCTCCATTACAAATCCAAGTAACAAAGTTAATACATTTTGTAGAAACCTTTCCCCCTCTAATTGGCACTCTGCTGGATCCATTCTCTGATGCACTTGCTTGAAGGAACATGTGCAATTTCCCCATTGCATCTAATGTGCCTTTCCCTATTCCACATGGTTCCACCTGAGACAGAGACGGGGAAGGACACTGCCATCGAGGGGCTGCAGAAGCAGATCGATAACATTGTTCAGGAACTCAACCTGTTGAAGGAACAACAGGCTTTGCAGACAGGTGAGATGTCAAACACAGTTTAAAAGTGAATTGCACTAAGTATTTATGCATGTTCGGTTATGGAAATCACAAAAAGGGGAATCAGTCTGTCTGGATACGGTGTTTAGTATTGAGAGAAACTTCATCACTCATCTAAGTGACTTCTTCAGTCTCAACTGACTGAAGGTATCTCCAAACCTTACAAACAGCAGTTACATAGGCAAATTGGCCTTCAACTGGACTTTCAGTAGTAATGTGTACTATCACAGAGGACAGGGAAGAGTGCAGTCACAGCACTGGAAAAAAGAGTTAACACATCAGCACTCCATAATCTACACCCACCTACCGGCCAGTGGCCACTCTTTCAAGGATGAGGATGTGCACTGCCCTGATGGCGAAGAACGCTAGTTTGAACAGGGTGTCTAAGAGACCAACTATATGAAGAGGGGAACGGCCATCCCTGAAACAACTATTTCTCAGCCCTGTGTGAATAGTACTCATTACCAGTGAAACTGCAGTCAATGGCCATTTGGCATATTGAACTCATTGCTATGCAACTGTATTGTTCATAAAGGGTGGGGATAGGCGCAGTCAGTTTAGACTGAATAAGTCACTTAGATGAGGGATTAAAACGGTTCTCCTAATAAACGTGTCCAGATGAACTGATTTGAATTTTTCTGATGAATTCCAGTAGTTTCCAGAGCCATGACGCACAGGCTTCAGAAAATAGAAAACAGAAAACATCCCTATTCATCCCTGTGCAGAAGAGCACCCAAAAGAGGATAGAGTATTGTTATTCATCCTATACAACGTACCATAGGGTGATTTATATATGCAGAATAAAGGTATCCTGGGGAAATTTAGACGGAATTAATTAATCTGGTTATATACACACCTTCCCTGCATGCACTGCACTGTTCACTGTGCTTTGTGTAAATATCAAACATTGACTCTGGGGATAATCTGTTTCCCTACAAGTGAATGGAAACAGGATAGATACGTGTTCTCTTTGAAGCAGCAAAGTATTAATCTGGAGAGCACATGGAGAAACCTTGTTTGACCTTTGGCCCGGAACACAAATGCTGTGTTCTGGCTCAAAGCATCATTACACAAAGCACTCGTCTTCTGTTACATTAATCGCAATCCTTCAAGGTTTTGTGCTCATAAGCTCCAAAACATCCTAGTATTTATCATGCAGATCAACAAAAGGAACCTTTCCATATCACAAAGCGTGCTGTTGTCGCTCCCAGAACATCAAGGTATATATACTTGGGATCTCTTTTTCTCAGTGTGTTTGAAAGGCATTAAGATCCACGCCAAATGTTTCCTGGCTGACCCCGTAAAGAAGCGTTACCACTCAGCCAGCGACGACTGCAACAACTTGGGTGGCGTTCTGAGCACACCCATATCTGAAGATGAGAACGTCCAGCTTGGAGACTACGTTCGCCAAAGCATCGGCACAAATGAGAAGGTCTGGCTGGGGATAAATGACATGGCAACCGAGGGCAAGTGGATGGACCAGACTGGGTCCAGCATTAAATACGAGAACTGGGACACATCCAACCCACGGTCGCCTCAACCAGACGGCAGCAAGTCGCAAAACTGCGCTGTGCTCTCAGCCTCTGATGGTGGAAAGTGGTCTGATGAGAACTGCCGTGATGAAATGCATTCAGTCTGCCAGTTCAATATCGTCTGATCGCACTTAGCTCATCGGATCTACTCCTACACTTGATGCTTAGTTAGAGCTGCTTAGTGTTGTGTACTCATACTTCTATTGTATTTGCCAGCTATTTGGAAAAAAAGAGTTTTTAAACCCTTGGATTTCTAGTCATGTTGCATTGGAAGCTGAATTTGACCTTGAAATTATCAATCATTTCTCCTCCACAGTTAGAGTCTGGTTATAAAATGACCAGTGGATGTAGATAATGACATTAAGGCACCAAAATCAAGTCTTAAATATGCAAGTAAGTGCTCTTCTCATACCAGATATAAAACACTGAAATATAAGTGTCCTAAATCTTGTTTTAGCTTTTCTGCATGTTGGCTCTATTATCCCAATAAACATACATGTGACCAGTAAGAATGGGTGATAGAGTGGAGACCAAGTCAGTTCTGAAAAGTTCCTCTTTCAAACAATGTCACATTTTCAGGTAGATCTCCATAATGTACCTTGAGACCCTTGAAAAAAATGTTTTTAGGCGCTGGGACTTTTATCCAATTTTGAAGCTCATTAGAGTTTCTATAATTTGCACAGCTAAGAAAACCCATCAACAATCCTCCAGTTGAGAAACATTGGTTTAAACATGGTCATCTCATGAGAACCCTGCTGGAGTGTTTAGTCAAGACTTCACAATGGACTGCAATAAAAATAGTGATAATGGGTTTCCAAAACTAACCAAAAAGACTCAAAATTGCTCTGTTCCTTAAAGACATGTTCACTGTCAGTCTTGTATTCCCAGATTTGGATACACGATAGTTTTAGCCTGACATAACATGAACATTTGACTCTTTATAAATCATTATTTTACTGCTCTGCTTGTCATTTCAATGAAATATTTTCCAAGAAGTCCCATACTTCGTGGAAACCTTTTCAAATCAAAGGCAGATCACTCAGGAAATACCGGAGGACCATTCCTTTTGCCCAACAGGCAAAAGGAATGGTCTAATAGAAAATTGTGGTGCTTCAGGTTACAAATAAATACACACAAGACATATGGTGCCAATCTGAAACCCCGGGCCCTGCCTTGCCCCTTTTCTGCCAGTAAAACACACTCTTCCATGGTAAATAATGGTAAATATCATGCCACCCAAAATCTTTCAACAACCAATCTATACAGTTTTTCATTGCTGATATTCCTGTGGTAGAACTGGATTCATCTAGACTTTAAATGATCAAAGATTAGTGAAACAAACTGTCACAGTGTAGTGTGTGGCGGCAGTCATCATCTAAAATATACTTGCCAGCAGGAAAATTTTGACTGAATTTATTGTAAAATCAGATAAATTGTATTTACAGCAGAGGCAAAAAACTCTCTTTAAAAAGACTACACATTGGAAAAACTAATACCAAAAACAAAAAAAACAACAACAGTGGCGGTTCTTGGAAAAGTGAACCTTTTTCAGAGTCCCTGCTCTGGCTCCACATGACACTGGCTTCAGCCACCGTAGCTCAAGCGAAAGAAAGCCCATAGACATCAAGTCACTTCCAAGAAAATATTATATCATCACATTCATTAAAAAACCTGATATCAAGAAACAAGCAAGACATCTAAAATCTCACAAAACGATAGGAGTCGCTACTTTGTCAGTTCTGTACATTTGAGAGCATCTTCCAGGTCATCAGAGCCCAATGAAACCCCCCAGTCCCTGAGTTTAGTTTTTTTTTAATGTAAAATGCTGTATCCCTCAATTGGGATGTGAAAAGATGTGGCAAGAATTAGAAAAGGCCATCAGTCAAATGGTCACAACACCATCGTGCTACAAGTAATCATTCCTCTGTAGTTGTGTCGATTTCAGGCTGTGGTTCTTGGTCCATCCCAGACAGGCGAATAGTATTTATCTCCCCTGTGTTCTTGAACGTGTAGAGCTCATTGTCCACCATCCTGCGGTCCTGGAAGCTGAAGCTGTCCTCACGATCGATGGGGGTCCGGGGTCGTGAGGGGATGAAAGTCTCAGAGGGGTCCAGGAAAGGTTGGTACATGTCCTTCTCCAGCTCAGCATCAGGTTCTGGTTCGACTATCATGGGGGGGTCTCCATTAGAGGGCCCCATGAATGTTCGGTAAGAGTCCACCTGCATTCCGTTGAAATGGTCATGCATACTGTCTGCGTAGCTGGAGTTCGGCAGCAGGTGGCCGTACACCATCGTTTCATCTATGGAGGCGTAGACATGGGATTCGTTGTCAGACCGGGTTTTGGAGAAGTGTTTGTCACCTGGGAGGAAAATATTCCCTTTCCCAATGTAGATGGATGACTCTGTACTCATCTTCCCCCTTTTCCTTTTCCTGGTTGAAAGATGAAGAAGATATCATGTTACTTAGGCAAGCTATAATGTCACACTGTACAAAGCAAGGACATCTCAGAGAACAGGAAGGCAGAACAGATCCCTCGAAGATAGCTTGTTCTATCAGACAAGTTTAACAGGATATCCCTATAATACTTGCCACATACAAGTATTGATACAGGAAAAACTGCCAATACGCTGACCATGGTCGTAGTTTCAATGCAAAGACAGAAGCCCAACCGGTGCAATGCAGACGTACTTACTTTATGACAAAGAATACAACAGCTAGCACTGTGATCAGGAGTAGAGCTCCTACGACCCCCAGGATTACAGCTAGCAGATCTGAAAGTGCAAAAGGGACAAACGGCAAGTGTCATTTAGTGACGTTTGACATGTCAGAATTCATCCTCATGTTGTGGGGTTGGACACGGACTTAGATGGATCTTGGAGGATTTAAGGCTGGATGCCCTTCCTGAGGCCCCATGGTGGGTTCGAACCCGCAACATCTGGCTCGTCGGTTCTCAGAGTCTGTACTCTACCACTGAACTACAGATTTATGTGAATATTAAATGTAATTTGCTGGAGTTGAGTAATAATACTAAATGAAAAAAAAAGCCAGACTCATTTCTTCTGAGTCTAAACTCCATTTTTATCCTCTAACAGTAAAACTAAGGATCCCAGCTGACAGGTGTAATATGCAGACCCAAGAAACGGCTGAAATAGTGCTCACTTACTGCTCTTCTTCTGCAAAACGACTTTGGTCACCGCTCCAAAGTTTCCTTCATCTGGCATACAATTGGACATGTTGAGGTAAAAGCTGTCTGACACCACCAGCTTGTCCTCCGCTTCCTCATCCTCCCGGCGGCTCAGCATCTCTTCCTCAGACCCTAGCATCTGGACCTTGATGCTTGTGTGTCTCTGGCCACATTTGGGCTGGCTAATGTTGACAAACTGCAGAGTGGCCTGGTATTGACTCGGCAGGGTGAAGATCCAGGACACTGTGGAGTACGGAGTCATCCCACCGGGCCAGTTAGGGGTGGCGATAAAGGCCGCGGTAGCCATCTTAGGTTTCACTGTGTAAATGATGTTCTCTGAAAAGGTGAGGTATACGTGTCAGTAAACAATGTGTCTGAAGGATGATCAACAGAAGTGTACAAAACTTTTGGAAAGGAACTCAAGCCCTGTCTTACAGTGCCCCCTTGTGGAGTTGGAAAGCTGAATGGAAAAGTCCCATTTAAGCACTACATGGAAGTATAACAGTATAATGTACAAGTACAGCTTAGTGTCCTGGTGGACCAACAGAAAGGCTATTTTTCTATTCTACCAGCCAGATACTTTAATCATGCTCCTCCGATGTGTCAAACATTCCAACTATCTACTTAGGCAGTTTTTAGATGGGGGACAACAGATAAATGTAATTGATATAATAGAAAGACAGCAGAACTGAGGACAGAACCACTGAACTCGTAGAATGAAAAAAGTATCTATACGTAGAGAGGTGGAGAGCTTTTAAATAAATAAATAGATAGATTCGAGAGCCATACAAACGGAACGACAATTTTTCCACTTTTATTTGCATTATACCTGAGATTTCTTCACTGATGGAGACATTAAGAAAAGGCCCTCTTGTCTTTGAAAAGTCTAGAGCTGTGGCTGTGATGGAGACACTGGAGTGGACCTGGACTTTCTGAATGATTCCCTTATAGCAGAAATCTCCTATTGATGACCCATCGCCTTCAGTGAGATGCAGGGAGACCGAACCATTGCACTCTTGGCCGGGTAAGGACTGCCGGAGTGTCCCTTTGGGTGATTGTAGATCCACTGTAGCATGTTCTGGGATGGTGAGGTTCCAAGTGAAGCTATGGAGGGGTATTGGCAAGCAGGAATCCAATTTGGGCACAGTGAGGAGTGTTCCACTCACAGTGCAGGAGTCCAGATTTTGGCACCCTGTTATCCATAGACACAAGATAGTGAGAAGTTATAATGATTTCAGAAACAATGGACCACAAGGGCAGATGCAAGCATGTAGACATTTTGTGACTAAAACTATGGAACATGACACTTAAATGCAGGGAATGGAATAGGCATTTTGGGAGTCGTGGTATTTGAAGTGAGAAACCAAAGCCAATTGTCTCAATTTAGCTGTTGTTTTTACAATAATATAATAGATTTCATGGTGTCTGGTTACAAATGTGAAGACAGCTCATTTAAAAGTGGCCATTTCACATAAGCATTATTCATTGTTGCAAAAAAATCTGTATTCACCCTCTGATAGGTTGGACATTCATTTAGAAGAGAACAGTGAGAGATATAGTGTTATGGAAAAACAAGTTATAATAGTTATAAAAGTTATAAAAACAAGATATAATAATAATAATAATAATAATTTACGGTATTGAAGTAATCTATCCCTAACTGTGTTTGTGTGCGCCTTAAATCGTTCAGATATCACAGGGAATCCAACCCACAGAAGAGCATTTAGAATCCTTACACGAGAGAATCTCATCTTCTTACCAATAGCCTAAATCCTTGAAATAGCTTTCAGAATTTTAGAGGTGGTGAATATTTCAGCTATTCATTGATTGTAAGTATCTTTTGACTTTTTACAACCCAGACTTAAATCCAAAGTCTTACCAATAATTTTAGTGGCAGTCAAGCGTAAATCTTCATAGGGACAATCAAGGAAGGAGAGTTTGGCCTTCGTGCCCGGGGCAACATTTATCGTTTCTTTGACAACGGAGTCAATGCTCATCTCACAGTATGGATCAGAGCCCACATTCTCTATCTGCAGGGACATCCCTTGCTGTTTGGTGAGATCTACTGTACACAGAACTGGAAAGGAAAGAATGCAGAAGAGCTGTACTTAAGAGATTTCAAGAAATACATATTTTGTTAGAAACATACATCCTTTACTTTTGTGCTTTTTTATCATGTTAGTATCTGTCTTGTGTAATAGTCATAAAAAGGACAAGTGCAACATCCCTTTCTGAGTTATAACTAAAAAGCTACTATAAAATGCATAATTATGTCACATACTGAGGATGAAAAACTTGAAGTTACAGCTACTGTAGGATTGTCTAACTAAGAAAAAAAACAAGAGTTCTTAATCTCCTTGGAGAGCTCAGGGCTATTTTCATTGAGCAAAAGTGATCAACCTTGTTCTGATTCTGTCTGGTGTATTGCATGTAAAAAGACATTCTCTCTGCGTTGTGTCTTCAACCATACCTGGGAGACTGCTCCTCATCGCGGAGACTTTGAATTTCAGGCTGAGTCCCTGTAGCGTCCTGTTGGTCTCACAGTTCCACAGTGACATGTTGAAGTTGCCCTGCATCTGCTCTGGCTGGCGGTCGGTCAGGGTGAGATTGGTCGACCTCTTCCCTTCTTTCTGATACTCCACTATCACATCCTTACTGAGGCATTCTGGGAGCACACGATCCTGAAAGTGCATTGAGTAGTTGTGCATGCCGGGCACTACAAAGTCCCACCTCATCTGCTGGTTGTCGGGGAAGTCATTGGGGTAGTTGGCTGTGATGAAGTCGGTGTCTGACGTACCTCTCGGTAGGTTGACTTTCACTGTAGCCAGCACTGTAAGAGGAAGAGCGTATAGTGGTTTGAATAATGGAAATAAGGTTGTAAAGCTTCTCTGGAAAGAAGTATGATGGTGTCAAATCATGTTAAACCAATAAATCAGCAACATTTTGTCGAAAGATCAGCATCATTCGATTGGCCAGCTCCAGGTTTTGTATGCATCTGTGTTTTGTTCAGCTACATTTGTAAGAATTCCAGTTTTTAACAACAAGGCTGAGGCAGTGTTTGCAAGTCGAGGACATTTTGGGTGGTCCTCATCTATTCAATGGTCTATTCTAGGGTTTAGGATTAAGGTTAGAACTTGGATGGAGGTTAAGGTTGAGGTAAGAGTGAACGTCAGGCGTGTAGTTCTGATGGTTACGGTTAGGCCATAGTTCATTATCCAATGCCGTTCCTAACATGACTATGTGATACTTACTGTTGGTTTCAGGTCCTACACTCAGTTTGAAGTCTAAGGGGTCCATCATTTGGTCTCCTGGCACCTTCAGCAACATGCGGCCCTTATACCGCACCTGGATGGTGGTTATGGTGCCGTCCCTGCAGTACGTCCCGATGGTTGCCGGCCCGGTGCGCAGGTAAGTCAACATGACATAAGTGTGCCCGTCCGAGCAGGTCTCCTCATTGGGGATCTGTCGCATTCCCGGCTCTGGGAAGTCCAGTCGGAAAGCCCGCGTGGACAGCACCTTCAGGTCCCACGTAAAGGTTCGGTTGAAGTCAGGGAATAAAGTGGACTCGGCCTGCACGATGTTTCCACTGCAGGCGGTCTCTATGCAGTCTGCGGGTGGTGCAGAGAGATGAACATATAAGTGATATTCTGGGGACTCCTGCTGAGGATGTGAAGCCTCAACCACACACACCTTCAAGGACAAGAACAAAAAGAATGAAGAAGAACCAGATCTATGTGAGGATGCATCTGTATACCTTATAATTCACTGTGTGGGAGGAGCAGTTTAGCAATGCCACTTTAACCATTCTTAGCTAAATTTCACATATCAAGTTAGGAAAATACTGTAAATGTTGGCAATCTGAGCCTCCTACTAATCTCTCTGTTGATCTCCACGCTGAAGACCTCCTGAGGCTGAGGACAGCTGAACTCCACTGACGTGTTACGGGGGTCTCTCAGAGAAAGATATCTCGGGTTGCATTTCTGGTTGGGCTCCTCATCGACGCACACGCTGCAATCTGGCTCTTTGTTATTTCTGCTGATTATGACGATGGTGTTGTGTTCAGGGGTTACAGTCATCCTTCTGCCTTCTGTGTAACGAGAGAATCGTTGGAAGTAGCGTTGCATTTTGGGCTTAATGAGAGATTCATTTTTATGTGTCATTCTAATGCCACACATTGTGGGGGTGGACACAGATCTAGATGGAGCACAGCGAATTAAAGCTGGAACCCCCTCCTGATGCTCCACAGTGAGATTAAACCCGCTACTTCTGGCTCATCACTTCCTGAAGCGTACACACTACCACGGAGCTGCTGCGGCCCCATTACAGATTATCCCAATATATGACTAACTGATGTTTCTTTCCTGTATAATCAAATTCCGTTTCATAAACTCAAATCCAAAACTTAAATAGCTCTTCATATACAGAATCAGTGGTTCTGTTACCGATTCAATTATTTTAGCCATCCAAGTTTATCAGAGGATTTACAGAAGTTTACACTGCAATGAGATATTTCGGTGTAAAACAATTGTTATGAAGGTCGACAGCAATTTTGTGGCATTCCAAGAAAGATTTGGGCTTTATGGAGAGGCGAAAGAAAAATGTTGCTTGATAAACATCTTTGGTGAAAAAAAGAATCAAGTCACTTACTTCTTGGCATGGCCGTGACGGTGAATGCAGCTGAGTCTAATTCTCCTTCCTTGGGGATCTCTAGAGTCACAGTCGTCTTTCCAAGAAGATCAAGATGAGATAAAGGTCCACTCTGGCAGTAGTTCTTAGTATTTATCTCTCCCTCGGAATTGGTTTCACTCAACGAATACCGGTAGCCATCTAGACACTTCTCTGATGCAGTCATCTCTTTCAGCCCCTCTCCAGGGAAGTCAAAACTCAACACGCTTTTCTTTGGTACAGACACGTCCCATGTTATGGTTTTCCGAAACTCTGTGAAGAATTTGGGCTGAACTTCTCCAATAGTAGGGCTGCAGGATGTCTTGGTGCATTCTGGGTAAAGAAATTATGAGGACCTTGAATTACATTTCACAAGTTACTGATCAAGTAGAAGACTACAAATGTTACAAATGTGAAGGAGGATTTTGATTTGCATGTAACCGCGATAAACAGACAATACATGAGAAGTGAGAGGGGCTTCGATAATACATTCACTGCTCCAAAATATAACTTCTCATGATACCCAGCTTCTACCCAAGCTTATAAGTACATTTTTACAACTGTGGCCCATTGATTAGGTGAACCATGTTCCCATACATCCATGTGGCCTTTACCACTATGAAAATGTCTTTGCACCTATTTTCCTCAGGATCTGCACCACGAAGACGTCCTGGGGCTTAGAGCAGCTGAACTCCAAGGTGCTGTTTTGGGAAGTTGGCAGGTTTAGCTTCGTAGAGCTGCAGGTAGGATTTGAACCTTCTTTAAGGCATACGTTACATTCTTTTTCCTCAGCATTCCTACTTAGCACCACAGTGGCACCGGGTTCAGTACCTACAACCATCGTCCGGCCTCCTGAAGGGACAAGAAGAGGAGGAGACCAAAGTCACCAAAGGTCACATGTTATGTTAAGTGGGGAGTGATAGGAGACCTCCTGCAATCTCTTTGACACCATCCTTCTTTCCTTCAGTCACAGACAAGCCTCTTTCTCTGAGGGTAAGTAAAGTGAATGATACATGATGTGCTGATTATAGACTAGCTTGAATTAATAGGATGGGCATTAACTGAATACCCCGATATCATGTTGACTCATCCAGAGTATTGAACAACTGCCTTATTTCCCACTTTAAAATCCCCTCTAATCATTTCTCAAGTGATAAAGTGTTTTTTCTTTAATGTAGTAATAAGTAGACTAGATGGGCTTATTTGGTAAAGAAGAAACTATTCTTATGAGTGGGAATCAACTACAAACCAATGGGGAAAACAAAGCAGATAAATAGTGAGTTTGGTTGGGCCTTACGTAGTGGCTTGACAGAGGCGGTGAACAAGAGGGGATCCACTTCTGCCTTCGCTTTAACCTGCAGTGATACAGTGACTTGATTGGACAGCTCTAAATAGGTGACAGAGCCACCTCTGCAGTAGGCTTCAGGTTTGACCTTGCCGGTCGACTTGGGTGTTTCCACAAGGTACTGAAATCCATCGGGACAAGGTTTTGGATCCGATATCTCCTGGAGTCCCTCTCCGATGATGTTCAGACCCACAACGGTCTTATTAGGTGCCTTCAGCTCCCAGACGATGGTTCTGGTCAAATCTGTGAGGAAGGAGGACTGGGTCTCGCCTTTAGTAGGAGTGCAGGTATCCTTGGTACATACTGGAATTCAAAGTAAGAAAAGACAAACTCATCTGAATATTCGAATTTTGAATTTGTCAGCACTTGCTATTTTTGAGTTTGTGTGTCTGTGTGCCTTCTTGTTCAGCTCTATTTGTGGAGACCAACATAAGTTTTTAAACCGAAAGAGTGAGGATGTGTTTTCCTATTGAGGACATTAGTCAGGCCCTTAACTCGTCAAGTACTATTTCCAGGTTAGGACTTGGGTTTGGGGATAGGATTAAAGTTTAGGTTAAGCCCTAATCCTTCTCCACCTCAAGCTGATGTGTGATGAGCATTCTGGTGTCATATAGTTGCTGTGCATCACCCGGTGCCAACACATTTGTGGTGATTGACCCAAGTAACGATACAAATTTCACTGAATTGACTTAAAATTCCCGAAAAGAGAGCAGGGACACGTCCAACACGTGCTGAAAATAAAGAGATCGACAAAGTGTGTTTAAACTCACCAATACGCCGAACTATCTTGACAGTGTAAGCCTGCTCCAGGGGTTGGGAGCAGTTGAAGAGAAGCGTGACCTCCTCTGCAGGTACCAGAGAGAGGGAGGAGTGGCAGGAGAGCTGGGTGTCATTTACATTACCAGCTGTACACACAACACAGTCCTCCATAGGCAGGATGGTGGACACCATCACATTAGAGTCCTTGTCTGGCTTCACTGACTTCATCTGTAAACACTCTGAGACAGAAAGACAAAAGCATTATATTGGGTTATATGGAACTGAAATGATTCCCATGGAGAAATTGGATTATTGCAGCATCAACTGACCGGATGTAGCCCAGACAGAATGGGATATCAATACCAAGAGCACTTAAGACTAGAGATATGGTAAGTAAAATGAAAATAAATTATTGTTAATAGTCCAAATATGTGGGAAACTTTATAAATATAATCTCAGCACGTGAGGATATTTTGCTAATCAGTATACGAGAACACTGATATCGTCTGAAACAAGACACACAGGCCAAGAGACTGCTATGCAAAACAGAAACATTGCCAAACATATCCCGTTTTGAATGAATGACCTCCAGGCACTTCGCTGCAAGGAGCACACCCATTGCCATGTTTTAACTTGTGCCTCTGAATATTGCATAAAGACACATCCTCATGAGAAATACCATTCCAAAAATATAATCCACGTTGACCGATGGCATTAAAATCATCAGAGGCAAAACAGGGGCGTGATGATCCTGACATCACATCAGAATATCAACTCTGAGCAGAATGGCATTTAGTTCTCCTTTATTAACATCGTAAGCCATCGGTGTAAGACTAGAGCCACTTTCCGCTTGGTTAAATTAATGATTGTGATCTGATAAGAAATTAAGTATACTGCTGAGACGGTTTGCAAGTGACAAACAAAAAGATTGGCTCAAAGCACAGCAGTCATTGTGTACTCTGGTGCCAGCGCTTAAGCAAATAAGCTGAATTTAATCGACCGTGAGTCATTTGAGCACCAAGGTAGTTGGTGATGGTGGTGGGTGGGCATCATGGTAAGCTAAGTTCCTGTTGTAAAAACATGTGTAACCGCTGTCTCTGTGATATCTGACTCTCCTGCGGTGACTGCTTCTGCACCTCTTAGTTCAAAGGGCTTTGTCACATGTGGCTTTATCCTTTTACAAAGCTCACATTAACTCATTGTCGGTTTTCCCACGGTAACTTTATGTAGCCAGGAGGTTGAGGCAGATGTGATGCCTTTGTTTCAGCATCTTTTCTGAAATGGGTTCCAGTTGGGAGTCTAGTGTCGGTTGAGTCATTCTTTTTTTCTTTCCACATGGACATCATTTATCTTTAAAGATCATCGTTGCACTTCTTTCCTGTTCGGAGCAACATTTGGCTATACACACAATGTATTATCAGGCATCTATTCCTACAATGGAGGCATTTCACCTTCACAGTTGAACCCTACAGTCAAAAGAACTGTATTTTAAATGTTTTAATGCAGAATTTGTGTGGGATGATGGAAGCAATGTGAGTTTAAGTAAGAGAGGAGGCAGAGGACACTCGAGCCCACCAAACCTTGCAGGCCCTCAGAAGTAAACCCAGATCAAGACCCCCTCGTTTATATACAATACAGGCTGTGTGGGAGTGGTCTCTGTGCCGGGAGCACTGCTCTCTCTCACTATGGGACCTCAGTGTAGCACCAAACAATGGGTGTGTCACCAGTGTAGTGTCACATATAGTGCAAGCAAACCCGTGATACATTATATTGGCATAGGTGGCACTTCACAGCATCGCCTTACACACACACACACACACACACACACACACACACACACACACACACACACACACACACACACACACACACACACACACACACACACACACACACACACACACACACACACACACAATGCCTAGCAACTGACCAAAACAGACATGGTTTAATCCATTAATCAGCCAGGTCAATGTGGATGAGAGCTCATGGCATAGCATAACCTCCTAGGGTTCATACTGCAACAGACCACCGACTAATAATTAATGATGAGGCCGTGATTATTTAATGGCGTAGAGTGTCCTGTAAGGTATATCAAATTAAAGTTTATCAGTAAAGGCAGCGAGTCGTTAAACTGTATTGTTAATGTGTTCGAGATTTTAAATCTATGACTGTCAAGTTGGAAGATCTTTAACACAAACCATGTTACCTAGCTAGTTGTTTGGTTAGCTGTCCAGCATGTCTTACTTTGGGGTCCCGTGTGTCTTTATACACCGGCTTTGTCCTGGTCACCTTTCATTAAAAATTAAACCACATGTACCATATCGACGTCGTTTGTTCCCCGAGTTAATTGATCATATATTAATGATCTACTTCCACCGGAATTAGTTTGGGGGGGAATAAAGTCGTGAAGGGAAAATAAAACAACTCTTTTTCACAGTTTCGGGAGTAACTAACATGTATTATTTTCTCACCTGACCAGTTGAAGAGCTGCAAAATCAATATTCCGAGGAGCGGAGCGCCGTCCACCGCGTTCAGCAGCATGTTCGTAAAGAACTGTGACAGATGGGGAAAGAGGGAGGGGGAATATAAAGGACGATTATAATCCTCCCGCTCAGTGTCCAAAACGCGATTTTGATTTCATTTCCATCAAATCTAACGTTTGATATTATTTCTGTTTTATTGTTTTTCGAAGCGGGCGTTGACAGAGCAGCAACTTCCTGGTGACACCGTGAGCCGTCTGCTGAAAGAGGGCGTGGACCGCAGGTGGAGTCTACCTGTCCGGACACGAAGGTTTCACCCGGGACCTCATGACCCCCCCACACACACACCAGTCACCCCCGGAACATGTACACTGGTTAGACTGGAAAATGTGTTATGCGATGGCCCCCATTGGCATTAAGTATGCCCTATTTATAAGCATACCGAGATACCAGGGATTGCTAACATGTTGTGTTTTTTCCAAAAGGAGACGGAGGAATTGGGTGTGGATGAAGTTTGGAGGATTCATAGTTTGAGTTTAGACGTCACAGCAGGCAAATAGATGACTGTCCTGTGATAATGGGTCTGTTTAACCCTCATGGTATTTCTAAATGACCAATATTAACCATAAGTGTTCATATTAATTGAGATGATGAAGATATATCATAGATATTTCCAAATTGACCCACACTTTACAATTGTATTGTTATTAAATCCAAAGTGGTTTAACCACTAAGTATGCAACATGAACCCTTCATCCATTACTAGTCTGTGAACAAAAAACGAGGGATGAATTGAGTTGAGAGGGGAGTTGTGAAGTTGAAAGTGTTCTCTTTAATAGGCTTGACCCCCCCACACACACACACTCATTTCAAGGTCCACATGCGGTCTGCAAGATGGACGTGGATCACCAGGACAGAGCAGCCATGGTATGTCCTCTGTGGTGAATAAAAGGTGCTCATACGATTCGATCTCAGTGTAACTTTGCATCGTGCTCTCGGCACAGGCTGCTTAGTTGTCTTAGCTGAATAATAAGTCAACACCCTGTCATCGTGAGACATCATCATGCCTGCACATGTCTTGTGACGTCTGCATTCCTCAAGCAACCACATCAGCAGCCGAGGGCAAGACTAGTGACACACCAAACACACACACACACACACACACATAGATACTTACATACATGCATTGAGGGCATGTGCATATCAGGGACAAACAAATGTGACACTGAAAGTTTTGCGCTGAGCCAGTCTGACAGCATATGGAACAGGTGGCGGTTGAATGTCCCGGGATGAAAACAGGAAGGGCAGCTGTCAGGATCCCCTCCCCACATACATATTCTAAACTGACATGTGAAGGGATGAACCAGGACTTATCTTTCTCCATGTGTCTGTATTTTTAATCCCTGTTTTCCTGTTTGATATTTTGCAGGTAGAGTATAATCTCTTTGCCGGGACCTGTTTAGAGAGAGATGTCCCCAGACCAAAAACAAGAGTTTAATCACTACTGCCTGTGTTTGCACAAATGTGAAGAAGGTGAGGAGTGCAGTGCTGCAGCTACACAGTATTGTCCATATCCTCACTTTTCTCTAGTTCTTTGGTGTATTACGTTTCTTGTGAATTGTGTAAGGATAATTGGAATGACTGTGACTGATTTTAGTCATTCAGAGAAAGGTGATTTCAAGTCAAGCTTGTAAAAAAATGGACATCTCTCTTGTAAATAGGTTAAAACACTCTGCAAAAGTTATTCACTTCTTTTTGTTGCCTCAGATCGAAGAGGCTAAATCAGTCCACATGAGGGCAACAATGCACAGATCATGACAAGTAGTTCTCAATGTTAGGCCCAATATTCCCTGCGGGGGTCTTTGATAGCATCCAGGGGCTCCCTGTGAGAATTAGCAGCTCAGTTTAACTATCATTCATTCCTTTGTCGTAATCCTTTAAGGGGAAGGCTGAGGCCTCGCTCAGCACCTTGGTCTTTATTTCAAGATCATCATCTTGGCCTTATCGGAAATTTTACTTTCATGCACAAGGACAGATCTAATGATTTTAAGCTAGTTAGCACCAGTCATTGGCAAGATGCCAAACGTCTACGTAGGTCCTTTGACTCGGGGCTCTGTAGCAGACACGGTTGGTACTGGTCATAAAATATGCAACCCCCTAATTTCTATATAGGCTGATTCTCTGTCCAGGTTCCCAATCCTCCACCCCTCTTTATCAAGCAAAGTGAGAGAAAACACCTCAGGGTTATGATCTGCTCGGCTCCATGTTGGATGTTAATATGTCTAAGCACTCCTCTCCTCTGAGGATCCACCAACAACAGACCTCGGCCCTCACTTGGGTGCTGACCCATTGATTGAAGAAAAACTGCTTCAGCTCTCCATGCATTCATTCTGGACACAGTGGCTTAGTGTACTCCGGGCAACAGCAGTGCATGAATGGTGTCCAAATAGTTTTCCATTGGAAGCAGTTGGTCTCTTTCATCGCTTCTCTCTCTCTTATACAGTCACCCTGGTGGAATCAGGCCGCTGAAAATGAGCTTCTCAGTAGACAGACCACTTCATGAGACTCCCATAAAGCAAGACACCAGGTCAACTTACAGCTGTCTGCAGCTCGCATAAAATTAGATACCCAGACAGACAGACGGACAGACAGACAGATGCACTATAGCTTCCTGTAGCCAGAGACAACGAGAACTAACGAGAGATGGACACCCATGCTAGTGCTGAGCTTTACTCTGGTAGGGGAGTTTTTAAATCTCACTTCATCTTGGATATATGTCATCACACTGGCATGACATATTTGGCTCTGATTTAGTCCACAGCTCTCACTGCATTTCTGAATCAAGAGGATCTCAGGTTTGACAGTATTTC